>VYZP01062047.1:0-58662 GCA_013400635.1 Hypocryptadius cinnamomeus | reverse complement strand
CCCAAGCGCGGCAGGACCGACGGCCGCCCCAAGAAGGTCGCCGTGGAGGGCAACATCGGTGAGCCGGCGCCTGCCGCCGCCGCGGGCAAAAGGGATGGGGGAAGAGGGGGGTTGGCGGGGGCTGGAGGGAGAGGCGGCTTCCGCGGCGCTCGGTGCTTTCGGTGTCTGGGGGAGGCGCAGCTCTGCGGACTCTTCACTGCCTGCCTGCCTCCTTCCTGGCTTTTTTATTCCAATTCCTACCTTCCGCTTCTTCCTTACCTGTTCCCTTCCATCCTTCTTTCCCCTCATTGCCCTTTTCCCACTTTTCCCCCTTCTTTTCTCCCCCTTTTCCCCCTTTCCCTTGTGTGAGGTCTCATCCCACTGCGGCAGAGCGGGGCAACAGGGATGCTTCCACAAGGTTTCACCTGTTTGGTGTGGAAGTCCGGGGTAAACCTTTCCCTACGTCTTTCCCGTTTGTGGCGTAAAACACCCAGAATCTCATAATTTCGCGAGTTGGGAGGGCTCCGTAAGGATCTCTGAATCCCACTCCTGGCCCTGCACAGCACACCTCAAAATATCACCAGGTGCCTGTTGTCCGACCTGTTTAAGTCCAGATAAAGAAAAACCCTGTTGTTCCATTAATTGGTGTGGCTCATGGTGAGTGTGGGAGAGTGGTTTATGGGGACGCAAGGCAGAGTTGAACGCTAGTGAAATAACACTGCCGTGGGTGGTTTCTCACTGACGTTGTGCCTGGACGCTTTTCCTACAGCTGCAGGGAAATCCACCTTTGTGAATGTCCTGAAACAAGCCAGCGAGGAGTGGGAAGTGGTTCCCGAGCCTGTAGCTAGGTGGTGCAATGTCCAGCAAAGCTCCGGAGACGACTGTGAGGTAAAAAAGGGGGAAAAAAAGTCAAACGTAGCTCTGATTTCAGCATTCCAGTGTGCCCAGCTGGCTGGGTGTTTTTTCAGACTCTGTTTGATAGCAACACTTTTGCTGGTCGCTTTCACGAGGTCCGAGTTCCTCTTGGATGTAATTTCTGAAAGTGGTAAAGAGTTACTTGTAGCCACTGTGAGCTAACCAGGCGTTCCTGTGCCGTGAAAAGTGTGCCCTGAAAAGTCTTAGGGAACTGAGACCTGCTGCTGACTCGGTGTTAGTGGTGGGATTATTTTTCTTTTTACTGTAATTCCATGGGCCATCCAGCTGCTACTTCCCGTGCAGGTGGCTTTTGAGGGGCCGGAGATCTTTTGTTAGGCCTGGCAAGGAGCGCTCTGGTGGGCTCGGCGTAAAACTCAGCGGGCGCAGGTTGCTCCCGGCCGCGTTTCCCAGGGTTGGGCAGCGCCGCGTTCCCTTTTCCCGCGTGCCCAGGAGCTGAGCACGTCGCAGAGGAGCGGCGGGAACGTGCTGCGCATGATGTACGAGAAGCCGGAGCGCTGGGCCTTCACCTTCCAGACGTACGCGTGCCTCAGCAGGATCCGCGCCCAGCTCCGCGCCCTGGACGGCCGGCTCCGCCAGGCGCGGGATCCCGTGGTGTTCTTCGAGCGCTCCGTCTACAGCGACAGGTGCGTGGGGCTGCGGCCCTCCAGGGGAAATCCATCCCCAGTCGAGTCGCGGGGTGTGAGGGCTTGGGAGGGAGCGCTGCAGCCCAAGCCCCCAGCCCAGGCAGGGTCACCCCTGAGGAGTGTGGCCAGGTGGTTGAAATGCTTCCGCAGGGAGACTCCAGGATCACAGAATGATGAGGTTGGAAGAGACCTCCAAGATCGCAGAGTCCAATCTGTGTCCTAACACCTCAACTCAGAATCTAAACTATGGCACCTAGTGCCATGTCCAGCCTTTTCTTAAACACATCCAGAGATGGTGATTCCACCACCTCTCTGGGAAGAGCATTCCAGTACTTTATTGTTCTTTCGGTGGGAAATTTTTTCCTAATATCCAACCCCTACCTTCCCTGACGCAGCTTGGGCCTGTGTCCTCTGGTTCTGTCAGTTGGAAGAGACCGACCCCCACCTGTCTACACCTCCCTTCAGGAAGTTGTAGAGAGCAATAAGGTCACCTCTAAGCCTCCTCTTCTCCAGGCTAAACAACCCCAGCTCCTTCAAACATTCCTCACAGGGCTTGTGTTCCAAGCCCCGCACCAGCCTTGTTGCCCTCCTCTGGACACGTTCAAGCATCTCAACATCCTTCCTAAACTGAGGGCCCCAGAACTGGACACAGTAGTCAAGATGTGATGACTCTGTGACCTCCCAAAGCAGCTGTGCCCCTGCTTGGCTGCCCTCATGGAAAGAAGCTTTCCTCTTGTTGAGGTGGAGCTTCTCGTGCTTTAGTTCATGGCCAACAGAAAAATGCCTAAATAAATGCCCCATCCTGTGTTTCTGGGTTCAGAAGGTGAGACCTGATAACTGAATCCCATCCCATAATCCTTAGGTGTTCCCCCTGTTGTAATATATTGCAAAAATTAATGTGTTTTAATTTATTGTGAATAAGTGACCTGGTGTGCAAGCCAGCTGTGTTCTCTTATTGCTGCAAGTGTTGGTGGTCTTCATGCACACAGCTCCAGGAGGAGAATACCACTGTTTATTCCACTGCAGGAGATCCTCAGAGGTGCTGCAGTGTCACCACTCAGCTCCTTCCCTAGTTACTACGTTTGAGGCAAAGCCCGGATTCCGTGTCCGAGAGAAATTTTGTTTCCATCGCTTCCGTGTCCACAGGTACATCTTTGCTGCCAATTTATACGAGTCTGACTGCATGAACGAGACCGAGTGGACGATTTACCAGGACTGGCACGACTGGGTGAATAAACAGTTTGGCTCGAGGCTGGCGCTGGATGGGATCATTTATCTCCGAGCCACTCCTGAGGTGAGGGGTACGAATGTGACGGCACCAAAAACAGGTCTGTGTTCTGGGCCTTGCCCCTCGTGGTTAGAGCTCAGCTCAGGCTGCGCTGTTCCCCTGCAGGCTGCAGTACTTGAGCTGTGACTAGGGCTGGAAGTACTTAAAAAAAGTTATTTCAAATGTAGGCTGTGTGTACTAAAGTCAGCTGTGATGGTAATGGTTTTCTCATTTTAAAAAGAGAATACAAGAGAACAGTAAACCAGAAAATGCTGCTGGAATACAGCGAGCGGCTGCAGGAAAGTACGAAATCCCTGTAGGAATAGCTGCTACATCAGGATTACTGCTGTACAGGGAATGGATACAACAGTTTCCAGTCATGGTAGGGCTGATGTGGGGGTGGTCTCTGAAGCCCCTACACCTGGGGCGCTGGAGCTAGGCCAGGTGAAAGCACGCCCTGTGTGCGAGGCCTGATGACCATGCTTTGATCTTGGGCCATCTAATATTTGTTTAAAAGGAAGGAACAGAATAATACCTCCTTTGAGTGTGAGATTTGCTTGAACAAGAGAAAAACATGAGGTTAAAAGAGCTCTAATGAACTTACAGATCACTTTGATGTTTCCTTGCTTCCAGCTTCCGTGCCTTTAGTTTTGTTATGGTTGTAAAAAACTGAGGAATGTAACACACTGGAGTAACTCTGAGGGCTTTTTGTTTTTGTATTTAAGAAAAGAACGTATATTTAAATTACAAAGTACAACACTTAAACAGTTTTGGCTTCTTGTTGATGCTTTAGGTGCACTCAGGATGGGAACAGATGATTTTAAACATTTGGTTGTTTTAAATTTGGATATTTCTGTGCTCTTGGCATGCAATACAGCAATTTACTTATTTTTGTTTACTATCTCTTGCCTTTAGAAATGCTTGAATAGGATTTACTTGCGTGGAAGAGATGAGGAGCAAGAAATCCCCATTGACTATCTGGAGAAGCTTCACTACAAGCATGAAAGCTGGCTCCAGCACAGGACACTGCGGTAGGGTTTGTTGAGTGGTTCCTTGAGGACGGATAAGTCTTTGTAAGGGTGTTCTGTGGGGCAGTGAAACTTCAGCTTTCCTTATGATGTGTGAATCTGAACTGCAGGCACATTTCTATCAGTGTTTCCTTAGCAGTAGTGTCTTTCCAGCATATTCCTTATTGCAGCATGCTCCAAGTTCTCTTCATGCAGAGCTCTGAGCAGCAGAGGCTTCAGCTGAACTGGCTTTAACACACAGAGTGCTGTTATTCCATAGGTGCTGGGGGAGCAGAATGTCTGGGAATCTCTGGTGTATCCCAGGAGCCACGCTGTAAATTCAGAATTCCTGGCTGTAATTTATAGGTGCAGTTCTTCTTGGGGGATTCTTAACAAGGAAAATGCTGGCGGGGATTTGAATGCTCTCTGCTTTATTTCCAGCTACTCATATTTGCTTTGTTCCTCTCCCAATACAGAACAGATTTTGACTATCTGCAGAAAATTCCCATTTTAACGCTCGATGTTAACGAAGACTTCAAAGGCAAAAAGGACAAATACGATCACATGATCGAAAAGGTAAAATTTCACTGACGATTCACGTTGCTCTAGAAAGACACTTTACACTCTAACCATCCTTGTAAAATATCTAAGTCACACAGTTCCATTCAGGTGATGAACAGCTTGACAGCCTATGGCAATGCATATTTTAAAGCTAGGCCAAGCCTTTCTCATTTAACTGCTCAGGTGTTTGGTCCTTGAATCCCAGGGGGAGTCAAGCGAGGACAACTTGACTTTGATCTGAGTAGCTGCAATGACTTACAGACCTCAGCAGTGGTTTGCACACGTTTTTCCATTCTTCAGAAATAATGTGTTCCTTCACAAGAAAAGCAGCTTTATCCTTTGATCTCCATTGATCCACCTAGGAGTGGAAGTGTTCACCTGATTAAAACCAGGCTTCCTGGCTGAGCTTGTTAATCAATGGAATGACAGGAGATGGCAGCTGTGGAGGGAGCCTGCTTCCCATCTGCACAAGATGAGATAAGGCCAAGCTCGGGCAACTTACCACGGATTTTGCAGGAGTTTTCTCTGGGGTAGCCATCAGGTTATCTGGCAACAGCCTATGCCCTGTGTTGGCCCTATTTTTTGGCATTTCCTAAATGGAGCCAGGGAGGAGGTACACTTGATGAGGCTGGGTACTTTGGGCTTTGGTGTGTACTGTGTGGGGACCCAGACCCTGTGTCCTTGCTTCTTCCCTCTCTTGTTATGCTCATCCTGGTGCCTGGTGTGTAAATCCTGACGGGGTTTTCCATGCAGGATTACTGGTGCTACTCTCTGAAGTAGAGCTTGGCTTTCTCGTGGTGCCTTTCAAGTTAGTCCTCTTGACCTCTTCTTTTTTCCCCACCTCTTTGAGGCCTGACCTGGGAAGGGAAGGGTCACAGTTGGAGAGTGTGATCCGAGATCTGTTTCCATTTCACATCAAGAATTTGGACAAAATGTTTACAGATGGGCTCTGTGTAGGAGAGCCTTTGCCAAAAGCATAGCATCATGTCCTCCAAAAAATGGTTCCTTTTGTGGAGTAGCCTGGCTTGAGTGGGCAGAGGAAAATGCTCCCAGTTCAGGCTGTATCACAGCCTAGTTCCTAGGATGTTCCTGAAACTTAGAGGCATGAGTTGTGAGCTTGGCACTGATGTCCAGTATTGGATTTTCTCCGAGCAGTGTGGTTTTGGTAGCTATTGCTTCGTTGTTTCTTTGCCAGCCTCAGGTTCCAAGGGACATCCTGGTTAGGTGCCTTAAATCCAGCTGGTGTGCAGGCAGGGAGCGTGACTCCCTGGTTTCCAAATGACAGCTCTTTCCAGGTGGCCATTATCCTCCTCCTGCCTGGGTGACACCTGCTTGCAACGCAGCCCTGTGTGACAGAGGGCTGTAGGTCAGGCCACAGGAGGGCTGAGCATCATTCCCTGCATCTGCTAAGTTACAGGTACCATGTCTGGAATTGTTCTTGATGGACAGGTCATGGCACGGCTGAGCCAGAGCTGCTTTTCCCCTGTTTCTTTAGGTTGTAGCAAAGCATAAAGCACAGGAGAGGTCAATATACTTGCTGCCCGTTTCTGTTGATAAACACTTAGTGTGATTGACAATGTTTGTTTCTCTTTGCAGGTCAAGGAATTTTTGAGCACGTTGTAATCCTCTTTGAAGTGCAGACAGAGTCAAACCATTCCAAACTTCTGTGCCATCCAAGTGCAGCTTCTTCCTTCTTTTATAGGAGGCCTCTGTAGAGGCACGACTCTGTCCTGGTGATTTGGTTGTGAGGAACAAATAAACTTTGGGAATAGGGGAATTATTAAATGAATCGGTACGTCTGTTCGGTATGATGTGAAGTGACATGCGCAGATTCTGAAGAGACAAGGATTCTGAGCTTTGCCAAATGCTGTGCCAGTTTTTGATCACTCCAATGAGTTCTAGAGTCTTTTGTAGGTGGTGTTTTTAATTTATTTTGTGCCCAGCTGCTGTTTAATTTTGAAGAAGGTAGCTGCTTTTTTGATCTCTTCATTGTTTTTTTAGCCGCATGAATTTGTAATGGGTGTTTTGTTGTTCCCAGGAAGTACAAGGTAAAAACTATTTTTGCTGCTGAGAGCATTTTATTATAGCCTGGAATTTTATGGTTTAAGGTACGCAAAAATGTTTTCTGGTGCTTTTCATGGAAGAAGTCCTTCGTGGAATACGCTGAATTAAATCCAAATGTGACTGAAATTCCGTATATAGCAAGTGAATTTTTATATCTGCTTCTGTTATGCACTGCAAACCAGGATATTCGAGGCTTTTTGTTACCTAGCAGGTTTGGGGTGTTTTTACCAATTGTTTTAGCTTTTCCAAAAACAGTGCTGTGTTTGTTGCTGGTCAGTCCTCTTCTCCTGGAGAGGAATATGTTTGCTTGCTAGGCACTGCCCTGGGCAGAAGGGCACTTTGCAAACGGCCTCCATCTGTAAATGACCTGTTGCTAAACCATCCCATAATCGCATTAGGGATGTGAGAGGTGGCTTCCTGCCTTTGTTCCAGCTGCTCCGTGTGTTCACTGAGCCTTCTGGGTGCTTATCCCAGATCCTGCACTGTTGGAAGTAGGTTTTTCAGTCTCACCTGCTTGCAGTAAGAAGTGGAGACCTGTGTGGAGTAGCTGCTGCCTGAGCCTCTTATTCCAGGTGCAGAAAACAAACTTCAGGTTACCCATCTCAACTGCTGGGTTTTATGAGCTGCCTTGTTCTGCTTTAAACACTTCTGAGTGCACAGTCGGCTTTTGAAGGCAAAATTTTATTGTGAAGCTTTTTATTGTCTGCCGTGGTGCTTCTGCTACCTGCTTGCTGGAGATGAGATTTCTTCCTTTATGGCTGGAGTTGTGCTGGCATTCCCTAACAGTTGGCTGAAAAATAAAAGTGGTTGGAAAGACTTTCTAGTGATTAATAGTGTTGGCTTCTTGTCTCATAAAAGAAGTAATATTGTGGATTGCTTGTTTGTAAACTGGTACAATAGGTGTATTTGGTGTAAAAAAGTTCTCTAAGATTTCTGAGAAACTGATTGACTTTTTTGTGTGTGTGGGAAATGAACTCATGGGCCAGAGACACAGGATTACATAAAGTGCATCGTGTGTGTGACAGTGCTCAGTACAAGAGCGTTGTATAATATTTATGTTGTATGGAAAGTAGCAGTAGCCTGGCAGAAAATCTTGTGCAGGACTTGAAGGTTGCACAGTAAAAGGAAAGATTTTGAGTACTTTGCTCCAGAAAGGAAGTGAGGTGGAATGGATGAAGATTCAGTTCAGATTTACTTGAAACACATAGTACAAGCTTTTAAAGCATTCTTGGCAAGAGTCTGAACAGTAACAACTTATTTTGACTAACAGTGCAATTATTTCTACAGTTTCAGCTGTCAAAATTGTGGATTTAATTACAGGAATTGGAATGACAGTGCTCGTTGCAAGGAAGTAAACACGTCTGAGTTCTAATAAAGACTTCTTTTGAAACCCATCACAGAGAGCACACAGAAATTCTGTGGCAGGTTATCTGCAGCCCGTTCCAGAAAGCTTTACAAAATCTCTGCCTGCCAAGTTTGGGTTGGAAGGAGCAAAGTCATGACCAATTATAAGAATGTTTTTAATTGCTGCAGAGAAAAAAAAAAACAATGCCAAACCCCAAACACACACCCCACTGGCCCCCAAGCTCCTGGGGGATCTGCAAGTGGCTGGCCTGGAGCACACGAAGCTGCAGTTATTTGTATGTAGGGCAGACACAGCACAGACAGCAGCAGAGATGGCCTGAGACTGGTCTGCCTGTGCCTCAGCTTAGACCTCAGCTCCAGCAGTGCCTCAGCCTTCAGAACCTGTCAGTATTTCCTTTGCTTACATCTATTCCCAGGCTACCACAAACCAGGATTGTTGTGTTGGCTTTTGCCTGTTAGAGATGCGAAAAGTTTCTGAACTGGTGTCTGCTGTTTGGTGAGGATTGTTTTTCAGCCTTTGGGTGTTGTGTCCCTTTCTCTTCCCTTGGGTCAAAGATACTCTGATAGAATTGCCTAGGAATGCTTGCTTGTTTTAATCAAGATCAGGAAACAAAATTGGGATGCTGGGTTTTTTTTCCAGTTAGAAGACAGATTGAAGTACTGATTAGTAGGGTTTTAATTGTGATGCAAGTACCCGTGTGAGCAATTGTCTTAATATTGCCTCATTTTATTCTCACTTCTTGTGGCTGTTTTCTGTGTAGTGGATTTTAAGTTCTCTTCTAAGTTTACTGAAGTTCGTCTTCTCATCTGTAGATGCTTCTTAAAACAGCTACCAGTTTTGTAGGTAGAACCTAATTTTCTATAATTTGGTGCCAGTTACTTACTAGTACTGTTTTGTGTTTATTTAAGCAGACTTCGTAATAATGGAATTGTATATAAATGTGGTAAGTATTGCATTGATTCTGTTCTTTTTCTAGTAATTAGATACTCAGGAATCTCTTTGTGAAATAAAAATGACCCAGGAGAAACTCACTGTGAAGCGTTACGGGTAGACCAGAGAAGTCTGTATGTATGCAGCAGTAGTGAGGTGTATCTTAGGAAGACACAGTGTGCAAGTGCTCTTGCCAAGAGGTTTCTGCATACCCAAGCTTATGGGCCACCAGGTGCTTTTTTCCAGCTCCCACTTAGGCTCTCTGCGTGACTGTGAGTAAATAAATCACTCTTAGCTTCACTCTTTTTGTCTTTAAAATATTGATATCTCCCCATGCCTTCAGGAGCCTGGGAGGAGGCATTTGTTAAAAGTGATGTGCTGTTTTGTAGGTCTGAAGCGTGCTGTTACATAATGGAAAAGAGGCAGCCCTGGTTTTAGGTTTTGCTCTGCGGTGTTCTGATGCCACTGGCCCATATTCATGGCCAATGGAAGTTATTTATTTGTTTTAAAAGAGATTAAAAGCCATCAGTGCAACGTTAGCTGTGTTCACCTAGGAAAATGAAAGCTGTAACCGTTTGTGAGGAAAGGAAACTAAGGAGAAGTTTGGTCTTGAAATACAAACGCATGGCAAAGGTGTGCTGCAGTCCCTGTAGCCTAGTGATAAAGGAGAGAAGTCCATGCAGGAGTCTGCCACTGGAGGTCATTGTGTCTCAGTCCCTGGGCAGGCTGCAAGAGGAGCATTAGGGCTTCCACAGGGAATGGCTGTGGAAAAGGTAAAGAAGGAAGAGGTCACTTCCTCACTCGGCCAGAGGATAAATAGTGCACGCAATGAGATCAGTCTTGCTCTCCGGGAGGAGGGAGTGGAGCAGAGCAAACCCCGCTGGATCAAGTGCATGGCTAGAAAAGGCTGAGCTAATGGCAGGGGTTTGGTCACCAGAAGGAGGGAGTGGAGCAGAGCAAACCCCGCTGGATCAAGTGCATGGCTAGAAAAGGCTGAGCTAATGGCAGGGGTTTGGTCACCAGAAGGCCTTCCGTGCAGCCACCAGCTGTTTCTGTGCTGGGAGTGAACATTAGCACATGGATAACACTAATCCCGCTGGGTCTGAGCCGTGGCAGCCTTCAGGGCTGAGCTCTCACCCGCACACAGCCCCCAGCAGGGCTGATTGCTGGCAGCCTGCTGCAAAGTGAAACACCTAGCAGCTCTACTAACAGGCTGTGCACAGTGCTTACTGTGCCAGAGCAGCCTGACCTGGGCATGCATCTCCAGAATGCTGACTGAAATGCAGTAGTGGCAAGGAGTGTGGATTCCACACTGGGAGTAAGCAGTGCAGGGGTTTATTTTCTCTTAGGTGGGTGTAGTGGGGTGCTCAGAGCTCAAACTGGAGACTTTGTGTGCAGGTGACTTTTCTTGGGTCTGAGTTTCAGTCCATGGGTATAGAGAATATGAGAGCAGCATAAATAAGATGGAGGCTAGATAAGATTGCAGGCTATTGCTTGTTTCTTGGATTTCTGCTGACTGCTCTTCCCACTGTCCTGGGCAGGCTGGACATGCCATATGTGATCTCCAGGAAGTCAAGGTTGTCCAGCTTGCACCATGGATGTTTGCTGGCTCGTAGTACTGCCTGTCTTGGAAAAAAGCTGTTGGTTTCTGAGAGTTATTTACAAAAATGTTGCCACTGCAGCTCTTTTAGAGGACATCCTGTGCTTTCTCTTGTCCTGTATTTTGTTCTTTTGTCTCCAATTTCCTTCGAAGTTGTTGTGACTTGTCCTTTAATAAGTGCTAGAAACCTGATCTCATACAAGTTGTAACAGACAAGTTAAAGCCAGTGTTCCAGTGTTGACTCGGACACAGCCTTCTTGAGCATGTGGCTTCTGCCCTGCTCCACTTGGCTGTCTTAGGTTTTCTAGTCCTCTTTGAGTACTGCAGAGTTAACCCATCTGCTTGCCAGGGCTTTTCCTACCTTCTCCCAGTTTCAGCAGCAGCTATGGATGTGTGCTGGCTGTGTGCTCTTTTCTCATCATTCCCTTCAGGTTTGCCTCTGCTGCTTTGCTGAAGCCACAGGTGTTATTCTCTGCTGATCCTCCCCTGCTCTTTTGGTGCTGTCCTCGCTGCAGCTCACGGCCTTTACCCCGAGCCCTCGGCCCAGCACAGTGGCCTCAGGTCATTGACTGGCTTGTTGGTCAGTCACCTGTGTCCTGCCTGTGCTGTGCCTCGTGAGGAGAGCACCCTCAGTCACAAAGACAGGACTTGGCTTTTTAGGTATCGTTCCTGATCTGCAGTGCTGCTGCTTTCCCGAGGGTTTCCTGCCATGGTCCAGCGTAGTTGTGTAGGTATTCCAGGTGTGCTTGTCCTTGCCAAAGTTTCTCTGCTGTGTTGTCTAGAGGCTGGGCTCGTGTCAACTGACTGAAGAGCTTTTTCCAGTGGGGGCTTTGGTGCAGCTCGTGCTGCTTTAACCAGTCTGGTTGCTGACTGGGAGACTTGTGACACAGGAATCTAGCTCTGTTTTGTGGAACTGAGCAGCCTGAGCTATTGAAGAGTGAAGGGAGATTCCCCGAGGCTGGGAGCCATCAGGTGCTCCATTGTCAGCGTTCCTCATGCTGTTGTACATGCACTTACACTCAGGTTTTTATGACTAATGGGTGCCCCTGCTGTTCTTAGACCTTTAGCTGTGGAGAACAGATTCATCTCACAGTTTCAGCTCTTTCCTGCTGGGGTTTGCTCTTCCCCTTTGACATAACCACAGCTTGTGCACAGGACTAGCCTTTTCCTGCAAGGACAGTGTGACAGTGGCTGTCACGCTGCTGGTGGCTTCCCAGGCTGTTCAGCATTTTAGGATAAGTGGGACTGAGCTTTGGGGATGCTATGGCGTGGTACACTCTCAGAAGGAATTCTTACTCTGTTTGCCAAATGTCATGGCTCTCCTACATGCTTTAACTCCTGTGATACACGCTTGCTGTTACTTAGGTATGTAAATAATGGCCTTTCTTGAGATCTCTTAGTGACTTAGCCTTAGCCTATGCCTGCAGTGGGACTGATGGAATTCGTCCATGCCGGAGATGAGTCACTAGCTCTTCCTGTCTGAAAATTTCCTTTTCTCCCAAGGTTGCTCACCCATGATACACTCAAAGTGATAATGCATCTGCATTTTATGTTTTATTGACGGTCTGCAGTTGCCAGTTGCCCTCAGATGAGGACACCTCCAGCATCTGGTTGCACTGTTGGCTTTAAAGACTGCTGTTAGCATTGCTTCTGGGAACGCCGGTACAATCCAGCTGGGATCATATTGGCAGGAGGTCAGAAAGCATTGCTGGAAACGCAGCAATTGTGTTTGCCTGTTGTGCAGCACAGGCTGAAGATCTCTGGATCTTTCAAAGCCCTTCTGTGGAACCCTCCTTTTAGCCACTTTTGTCATGAATTTTCTGTCTCCGCATTTGTTGCGCTGCTTTTGAGGGCTTTTTGTTTTTCTCTTCTGCTCTGCTTGTCTCTAGTGCTGGAATATAACCCAGTTCTCCTTCCTGGTCTGTCACACCGCTGCCCACGGACTGAGCCTTTACATTTCACTTCCCTACACCGGCACGTGTGTGGGATGGGGTTACCTGCACTGTGCTGCCATTTCACCTTCTCAGCTCTGAGCCTGGGTCTTTAGGCTAAAGTACTGGCTGTTCCCATTCTGATCCTTGTCTCGGGTAACTGTAGTTGCTTCAGGTCCTGGGAGACATTTCTGTAGGGGATTAGATCTGTCCTACGACATTTCCTGCTGGCTGGAATAGGATGTCCCTTGAATGATCTTTTCTTTCACTAGGAAACACTTAAAAGTCTCAAAATTCAATGTAGACGTAGAGTTCTCGGCCTCTTCATGTAAGTACTGATTTCCATTTCTGCTCCTTGGTTTCAGGATGTTTTGTTTGGGGACTTTTGTTTGTTTTTTTTGGCAGTGCAACACCCAAAACCTTTCAGTGCTGCCTCCGATCTGGTTGAAAAATTACGATATGTAGTTTGGTTTAAGTTGTTGTTATTGCTGGGAGTTTATTTTTAAGGGGACTGTGGGCTGTTTGTAAGAATGAACTTTAATCTGAAATGATACCCAGACTGTTGGTAATTGCAAGTCCTTGGTTCCAGTGGTGACTGTGTGACAGTGTGAGGTGTTGCACGTGTTGCTGTTGTGACCGTGAGTCACAGCAGCACCTGTACTGCTGATAGTAAGGTGTGCCTTGAGCATTGGGCTGTATTTTTAATCTTTCAGCTGCTGTGGAAGTGGCTGGGGAGGATGGCAGGAGCTAGAGGGAAATCGTCAGTTGCTGTTTTTTAAAGAGCAGAGGTTGAGATAGATGTTAAGGGAAATAGATTTCTCAGTGAGACAGATGTTGGATGGGGAGATGCTCATTTGGTAGAGTTGATTCTCTTCTGATATGGCTCATACAGTTTTACTCATCTGGCAGGATATGAGAATGAGATGCTTTGGACTGAATCTTTGGCTCGTGTTCATTATTGAAGCTTCATTTTCAAAGCAGCTCCACAGAAATCAAACCAAGAAACAGATCACAGAGATGGGGGAGCTTTGAGTCCTTACAGGAAACAGTACAGCTGTAATCTGGGGTGAGGCTGAGGTACTTGCAGGCTGGCTTTGAAAAAGGCTCTTGCTAATAGAATGCATCAAGATCCGTTGTGCACAATCCTCTGGGAGCCTTGGGAAGAAGGCTGGGGTGGCTTGGACACACGGGCTGTGCTCCAGCAGGGTCACAAACACTGGTTCTGCTCCTGCAGCAGTGTGTGCTGGGGACATTGCTGTCGTCCAACAGCAGCATTTCATCAGTGCCTCTGCTTTGCACAGTGACGAGGGGAGACTCCCATCCACAGCATGGGGTTTTTTGGTCCCTCTGTGGTCAAAATGAGGGTTCTCAGCTTCTTTTAGAGACCCAGGTTAACTGTCAAAATTGAAACTTGTGGGCTACTAGTTCTTAGTGTTGCTCTAGACCACTTTATGGATTTTATGGAACTAATGTCAGCTTCCTGAGAGCATTCTCTGTTGACTTTTGCAAATCCTTTGGCCCTTGAAGTTAGCTTGGATGGAGATCTTGCTTTGAAATATAGTGTGTCTCTCACTGGAATGACCGAGTGAGGGGTGGGAGCAGGCAGTGACCTGAATAAAGCAGAATAGGTCACATAAGGTGCTGAGGGAATGAGGTGAGCAGGGACTAGACCAAGCAGGTTTATAGACTTTAGGAGTAAATTGATTGATGGAATTTTACTTCCAGGTTTGGAAGGTCTGCTCAGCACTGAGGGGGTTTTGTTGTTTCTAAAGGAGGGAAGGATAAAAATGGACCTGTTTTTCTGTAGCTGACAATTATACTGAGGTGGGAAATGTCACCTAAAGACATGGCTGAAGAGCTGTTGCAGTGTGTGGCGTTTCCCACCCGTATCTGATGGAAGGGAAGAGGGACAGAGTGGAGGTTAGGAATGTTCCATGCTGCTAACCTGTTACCTTGAGCGATTGCCAAAGCTTCAGCACTCACAGAGCAGGTGGGTGCTGAGTTCCTGCCTTGCCAGTGACACAGCAAAACCTCTGTGCTGGCTCCTGCTCGCTGGACTTGTAAGGAAGCAACAGTGGGAGAACCAAGGCAAGGGTAAGTCCCTCAAGGAATTTTAATATCGTTGCTTTTCTCTCTAGAAGGTCTGTATGTCCCGGCCCCTTCCCAAGGGAGGCGTTTGGTGTTTTGCTCTTGATAGATGATGGCTGATGGGGCTGAGGAGGCTTGCTGTGAGCCTGCTGGGGTGATGAATTCAGTCGTGCTCCCTGTCTAGACCCAGGGCATGCTGCCCCTCGAGGGTCGTGTGTGTTGGAAAAGCCATTTGTGAGGGGCTGGATGCTGCAGTGGTGGTTGTGGGGTCAGGCCTTTACATCCCCACAGAGCTAGTGAATAAGAACTGCTTTGAAGGGCATCTGCTGATGGTTTTTCTCTGCCAAGTAAACAGGTTAAGGACTAAATAAGGCCATTACAAACTTGGCAGCCTCTTTTGTCTTCTGTCTTCTGCTGGCGCAGTTGCTTTGGTTAAAAAGCTCTTTCTGTCAGTGCAGGTTTTGCCTGGAAAAGCTGGAATAATTTCTTGCAGCAAGAATTAGTTTTCAGCAGGAAAGGCTGTGCTCACCCTACCAGCCCTTTGCTGGCATCAGGCAGGGTAGAGGTGTGCTGAGCTCACGGCGCAGGCTTGCCCCCGGAGCCAAGGTCTGGGCACAGCTGTTTATTTGAACTGGGGCTTAGCTAAGCACATGTTGTAAGAGAATGAAGGTTTGTTGTTTTCTTTTCCCCCTGGCACATAGTGTATTGTCAAAGAGGAACCCACCGAGTTAGCCTGTGGTTTTTATGTTTGTTTTCTTAATAGCATCTCCCAGTCAGGAAAACATGCTGAGAAAGGACTTGGGAGAGAGCCATCAGTCCCAAACCTGATGGTGTTTCTGAGGCTCTCATCTCTGTTTCATGCCCCAAATGTGGTGGGGTGAGCAGGTGTTTGCTCGAGATTAAGATATGCAGATGAGCACTCTGTCAATGTTTAATGAAAGGGATTAGGGTGGTGGTTTCCTCTGACACTCGTAAATTTGAGATACTTGTATTTTTCTTTGGATATGAGTTGTGTGGTTTTTCTCTTCCTTTTTCCCTTCTGGGTAACTGAATTCTGCTGGCTTAGAGCACAAGTGCATTCAGTTTTCACAAGTCACTGATGGGAGATGGAGAAAGGAGATGTTTAAGGTACCATTCAGCTTCTCAAAAAGAGCTTGTGTCTAAACTTCTTTTCTGTGAGAAAGTTGATTTCCCCCCGCAGGCAGGTTCTGCTCTGGCAGGAAGGGACATCAAGGAGACTTTTACTGCTTTGGGGAAAAAAAAAACAAACAACTGGATTAGGAATGTAAAACCAGTATAGCTGGGATAGCAAGATGAAAAATATACTGCAAATATAAATAGTGTGGAGGAAAATGGCCTGTGTGAAGTTGGCATTGCTGTAGTATTTAGAGTTGCATTTCACCCTGGAGCTCTTTGCTTATCTGCTGTCAGTAAGGAATTGGGCATGTTTAGATGTTACCTAAGAAAAGGAAAAGGGTATTATGACTTCCTTGTGAGGAAGGCATTTGGTTATAATTCATGTAGAGGAAGGAGTCTTTCTCGAGGCTGGTGAAAATCCCCAGCCCCACTGCTGGTTTCTTCACTTGTCCTGACTGCTGTTACAAATTGCTTACCACAGCAGTGCGCTCCTTGCCCCTGGCAGCATGTTGCACAACCTCATCTCCAGGGATTTGCAGCAATGTTCCGATTAAATTGGGCATCAGTGTTCGTCTGTTTGTTTTTTTTAAAGCTGGATGTGTGATACATGACTTTCGAGTGGCTGGAAGAAGTTAGGAGGCAGTAGAAAGTCATTAAAAGGTTATTTAAAAACTTGAAAGTAGCTTTGCTGAACTGTGGATTTCTTTTGATAGAACAGGCCACATCAAAACAGTCTCTAGTAGAGCTTGGGGCTGATCACAGATTGGCTCGAGTGAATGAGTTTCACACACGCTAGTGGCACAGATTTTGTTATTTATGCACAACTGTATTTGCTAAGAAATTAAAAATTTCCTTGTCTTTTTTGCTGCAAAGGCAGCTTGCACCCTTTGTCATCTTCTTCAGCAACTCCATCCTCTTGAATCATGGAGTCAAGGAACGGTGTGAGTTGGAAGGGACCTTAAAGATCATCTTCTTTCAGCCCCTGCCCTGGGTAGGGACACTTTCCACTATCCCAGATTGTTCCAAGCCTTGTCCAGCCTGGCCTTGAACACTTCCAGGGATGGGGCAGCCACAGCTTCTCTGAGCAGCCTGTGCCAGGGCCTCCCCAGTCCCACAGGGAAGATCTTCCTTCCTGATATCTCTTCTAAACCTGCCCACTGCCAGTATTTTCCTTATTTTCCATGACTTTGCTTGACATGTTCTTGGAGTTTGGCTTCTGGGAGCGAAGGGGTTCTCTCTAAACAGCGATGGTGTGATGGTCCCAGGTGTGAAAGTCTCTCTGCCAAGAGACTCACTGAACCCTTCCTCACAATAGGTTTTTCTTCCTTATATTTATAGGTTAGCTGGTGTAACTGGGGTTTGGGTGACTTACCAGTAACTCCACCAGCTGTTTGGGTACTAGCTAGAAAGGAGCAAAAGGATCTTCCTTCTTCCATGAGATTCTCACCAAATTTACTGTGTCATTTGAGGTTTGCTAGGCAGACGGTGTTTTTGTATGACTTACTATTGGGTTTATTTTCCATAATGATTTGGGAAAGCTAATTATTTTTTCCTCCCAGTCCAGGAATGATTGCTCATTCTTTCCCATCACTGAGGCACTGAGGTTGGAAATAGGCAAAGATTTCACAACTTTTTGAAGCCAACTGTGTTCCTTCCCTGCTGAGAGCCCTCCAGCACTCTCCTTATCTGCCCTAGAAGGAAAATGCAGCCTGTGTTGACATGCTTAATTTCATTTCTCCTTCTGACTCAACGTAACCTGGCGCAGCCCAGGACCATTCTTGACTCTCACTAGAGGACTGTGTGTGATTGGGCTTAATCCCATGTCCTGCTGTCATCAGGAGATGTCACCTCACTCTCCTGACACCTCTCTCTGTAAACTGTCACTCTGTTTTCTCAGTGATGCTTGGGTTTGCAAAGGAGCAGGGCTTCTAAACTCCTGACAGATTTTGCCACATCCTGCATAGGCTTTAGCAGCAGCTTCTAGGTTTACTAGTGTCTGGGGAAAAAAGTGCCCTCAGCATCTAGCCAGAGTGTGCAGTCACAGTGATTCCAAACATGGAGTATTGCTCTGGGACCACACACAGCACAGTTACTGCTCAGCAATCCCTGCAGCTCATTGTGGTTTGGGTTTTTGCTGCCTCATGGTTGCCGTTCCTGTAATCTCTTAGCACCTGGGATCTGGGTTTTGGCTTTCTTCTCTAGGAAGATTCTGTGTGGGTTTTCTAACAGGCTGGCCTGCCCAGCCCGGATGGCTGAGGGCCAGCGGGTGTCAGAGTGCCCATGTAAGGCCAGTTTTACTGTGTCGATTTGGAAGGGAGGTCCTTACAGTGCCCAGTGTCGTGGCAAAAGCCTGGCTCTGCACTCAGGCCATTGCCACCTCCTGAAAATCACTCCTGTACTGCTACACTGGTCCTTCTGAGAATTGCCTGTGGTGCTCAGCTTCAGGATTTCCCAGCCTTGCCACAAGTTGAACAGTTCTGGGGTGTGTTTGTGTGTTGTGGGGCAATTTGCTTGTTCCCACTGCCTACTGCAGCCTTGTCTTTGACTTCTTCCTTTCTCCTGTGAGTGTGGTTTAGAAATGGACTGGCTCATCTGATGTTTTAATGATGGCCAAAATAGCCTTAGCCTCAGTGGTCAAACCACCTGATTTTATCCACCTCCTAGAGAGTCCTTCCTCCCTTTTCCGCTTGTTAGCGGACGGAGGTGTTAGCTGGATGAGCAAGGCTGGACAGGAGCAGAAAGCTGAAAGCTTGTGACACAATAACCAACTAAGTGCCTTCTTCAAGTCCCACAGTTGCCTGCCTTGGCTACAGAGAGAAAAAAGCCCTTGTTGCTCTGCGGTAACAAGCTGGTCCGGTGTCCTGGTGGGAATGCTCCTGCAGCAGAGCCTCAGGGCCTGCACAGCCTAATTGAGATGTTGGAAGCTGAAGCCTGGTCCAGCCTGGCTCAGCCCCACTGCTGTTTCACCTGGCAACTAACAGACCTCTTCTTGTTGCAGTGTGGCCCTGGCTTTTCAGAGGCATCTGGGCACAAGACATATAATCTCTTTTATTTGTTCTAGGCACCCCTGCAGCTCCTGGTATGGCTGGCAGTATCTGAGACTCTCCCAGTTCTCCATCGTGCATTGCTGTGAAGCTGAAAAGGGGCTTGCTCCAGAAGCACAACGTAACCTGGCGCATGCATCACAGGTAATCAACAATCCACAGGTAATGTGGGGCAGTCCATGGCTACAGCTGTGGTGGAATATTTCTGACTGATCCACACCCAGTGTACGCTTCAGCAGGACACATGACTTAATATTTTACTTGGGCACTTCTAGCTTATGGTTATATGACGGGAAGAGAGGAAAAATATAAACTGGTTCCCTGGTGTCCAAGTAAAAAGACATTCTCCAGTGTTTTTGGAATTGGGCTGAGCAATTGTGCCCTGGGTTGGTGGGAAAATATCTTGTGTGAAGAACCTCTGTGGTCCTGCAAACCTAAAGGAAAGTGGGATTAGACTCTCAGGTTGTTCCATGCCTGAGTAATGCCACAGAAGAAAAGGAAAACTGGTCAAGGAAAACTGTTAACTGCTGTTAACAATGGGACACTGTGCTGCTGTTACAAAGGGTTTCACTTGGAGACCTGTCAGCAATTAATTACAGTTGACTTTCAAAACAGTCTTTTTTTAGGTAAAGAACATTTTATTATTAAATCTGCACTTACCTTCACAGGCTCAGGAATTTTGAGTGTTTGAATTGGTTGCAGAGGCAATTTAGCACCTAAATCTCTTTAGAGTTGAGATCATGCCAGTTCTTCCCATAACAAGAGTGTACGGTATTTATTTCTGCTTTTTATACAACTGCCATTTTTTAAAATTGTCTTTGGCTCAGCTACTTAAAGTCAACCTCTCTTATTGCCCCGGTGTTCTGACTGTGCCTTCTAATTACAAGGCACCCGGGAGGGATTCAGTCTAACACCATCTTCCCTCAGCATGTTGTTACATCATCCACAGAAAGATCACAGAGATAACCCTTTGTCCCAGGTAAATTAGAGCAAGTGGAACAGCAGAAGCAAGCTAGCATTACTTCTTCCCAGAAACAATGTGAGAGTACACTAGGGAGAGGACTGGCTGACCTCAGAGCAGACTTGCCTTCTGGAGGGAGGAGGTGTCCCACTGCTCCAGGCTTTGGAGCAAAAAGGTCCCAGAAACCGTGAGGTAGAAACAATGATATCTCCAAAAGTCACACTGTTGTTTAACGTGTCCTTTCCCACTCTGGTTTCTGGAGCTGCTGAGGAAGCGTGCTGGCTCTAAGACATCAGCATTTTTGCTTGGAATGATCTGTATTAAAT
The DNA here is from genome assembly GCA_013400635.1 of Hypocryptadius cinnamomeus. Classification (NCBI taxonomy): domain Eukaryota; kingdom Metazoa; phylum Chordata; class Aves; order Passeriformes; family Zosteropidae; genus Hypocryptadius; species Hypocryptadius cinnamomeus. The sequence continues at coordinate 38,842 of VYZP01062047.1, read as the reverse complement.
GATGGTTTGAAGGGTTCAGCAGAGTACACAAGGGATGGGTATCTGTGGGAAGCAATCTCGGTGCTGTCTGAAAACAAGAGACTCGTAACATTTCAGAAATTACCATCGTTTTTGGGTGTCCATGTTGGGGTTTATCCCCTTTGGCACAAAGTCCCAATTTCTAATGGGAAATAACCTGCACGATGGAAACTGGGGGAGCTGAAGCACCTTGGTGTTTCTGAGAGTCTCCAAAGGGGCTCATGCAGAATGAATTCATGGCTCTGGTAAGTGTTGGCTGGAGAAGGGGCCACTGGATGGAGCTCTTGCCCTGTGGTTGGCCACCACCGGTTACCTGAGAGGCATGACCTGTACCGGTGAGGAGTTCCGCTAGAAATCCAGGCTTTGAGCTAGGTAAGGGGCTGGGATTCCAGTCTGATAGCATGGTGGTGATATGTGATAATGCTGTGTTGCTTTATGGGAAACCCACACCTCCTGGTGAAGAAGGGAAAGCTCAAGCAGTGTGTTTAGCTGTGAGCATTTGGGAGATCACAGTCATCAAGGTATGGCCACCACCAATCTGGGAAAAACCCAGGTCTGAAAGGTGCCAGGTAAAGATTTGGTCTAAACTGGCTTTCAGAGCCAAATGCTGGTGGTTGCAAATAAGCTGCTCACCTGAAAATCAACAGTTTTTCCAGACGTAAGGGGTGATAAATCCAGAAAGAAAGCTACATGTATGTGCAGCTCATGTAGCGACTGACATGAAAACTGAAGCATTTCAGAGAAACATGATCCTGTCCTCCCATGGAGATGGGTGGTCCAACTTCATTCCTGTTGTTGGCTGGAGGGAGCAGAATTGCAAGGTTCAGGTCTCAGGGTTGCTGAGGCTGACGCTGTTGGGACTGGGGATTGCAGGGAGTGAGGGGTCAGAGAAGGCCATGTGATTGTATTTGGCTGTAGGTGATGGTTTGAAGCTGTGTCCTGAAGGGAACTGCTTCCAGCAGAAAGATTTCCAAATGGTGTTTGCCCTAGTTTTGTGACAAAGATGTTGTCAAGAGGGGATTTTAATATGATTAGTGCTTACAGGCACACAGTCTGAAATAGCTTAAAGGGTCGACCTTTTCTTCTTTCTATAAGTGAAAAAGGGGAGGACACTTCTTCAAAACCTACTGAAGGTGTTTTTTAAAAAAAAAAAAAAGACTGTGTATTGTTTGACTTGACTGTTGGGCTTCCTTGAACTGAAACAGGCCATTTTATGTCATTTTATCTGCTTTTTACCATGCATTAAAAACAGGGTCTTTGCTAGTTGCCTGCCTGGTTAGGAGTTAAAAGGACAAGTGAAACAGTGCTTATGACATACTGTGTATTTCTAAGACATGGAGTTCTTTCAGAGGAAGGAATTAGAATTGGAATGCTTCCAAAATCCAGTTTTAATAAAGTGTGCGTGAGTTCAGAAAGGAAAAATTCCTTTCTTTTCACTTGGTTGCTCTTCTCATAAAAAGAGTTTGGATCTGTGTGTATGTGCCCACAGATGTGCATGAGCATGTTGCATCACCACTTTGGGCACAGGTTTAGGATACTGCTGGTGGGATCTCTGGATTGTAAAATCACCTGTCAGAATACCTGGGTTTAAGGACTGTGACTTGCCTCCTTTGTTTATTTTTGTTGACCAGTTTGGGATAATATTTGCAAATGACTTGTTTCCAAAGAAAATTCAGTGTTTATTGCAGGAATTCGAGGCTGGCTTAGGTGGCTCAGGGTTGCCTGAGATGTCTCATTTCAGGTGCAGTTATGCATCCAGCACTTTTTTCCTCTGCCTGCAGAAAATGCCAAGGGTGTCCCATGTGGCTGGTTTGCCCCCTGCCATTCAGGGGAGAGTTAACCCTGCCCTTCCAACTCACAGTCCTGGCATTCCTTGTTAAAAATTCCTGACTGGCCATTCAAAGCCTTCCTTATTCATGCCTGTGCAAAGATTATTAGGACAACTATTGGGAGCCAGTGGTAGCCAGCAGGCTGATAGCACAGCTGAAAGTACAGAGTGACGTGGTGCAAGGTGTCACTCTATTGAGTCTTTTTAGAGTGTGCTCCCAGCTGTTCTACCTGCTTGGTGCTGTTTGGACAGAACAAGGCTTAGTTCCCTCTTGTGTGCTGGTCTGGGCCACACACTGGCCTCCCTGTCCCAGCAGGAACTGCCTCCCAAACAGCTCCCCAGGGCTTGGGTTGCTGGCTGTTGGGAGAGGGGTATGGAATTGAAAGAGGATGTGGGTCACATTTTTTTTTCCCGAGTTCTTTGTGGCATATGCGTTATGGCACGATGCCTCTGGAAAAGTCAGCAGCACTTCAGGTTTAGTCATGCCCTGTGCTTATTATAGTCCTGCTGAGGGGTTCCAGCCACTTGCCAAGTGCCAGTGCCCAGCACTGGATAGGCATCCCAGCCGCACAGCCATCTGCCTGTGTGTTGGGAAGAGCCTCTGACAGCTGGTGGAGATGCTGGCTGGGAAGAGCTGGTGCACAGACAAATGACACGCTAATCCCAAGGCGGAAAAGGGGGGTGATGCCAGCCGAGCGGGACGGGGAGTTTTGCCTGGCAGGTGTCTGCAGAGCTGCTGGCTCCCCAGAACAGGCGTTCCTCTCCTTGTGCCAGTGCTGGCCTCGTGCTCCCAAATTAGTCAACACTTGGGCAAAGCGTGAATAGAAACCACATAGCTGAGAATCTGACTGTGCCCTGCCTAGGTGCGTGGGAGGGTCATCGGGAAGGTTAACGCGGGGCTTTCTGCTGTGTAAGCTGCAGGAAAAGTCTTCTGCCCAAATTCCTGCTTGCTTGCTGAGCTTTGACTGCAAGAAGAGTGAAGAGAGCACATGAGAAAGCTCTCCAGGGAATGAGCAGCAGGATGGGCTTAGGAAGGACAGAGTGCTGTCCTGAAGTTTGATTTTCAGCAGCTGATATCTTCTAATATGAAGTTGCAGCCCAAAAATGTAGAGACAGAATATAAAAATACAGCAGTGAAAGTGACTTTCCATGCTAATGGCTAATTTTGCTTTCTGTTTTTAACTCTGCTTAGAGTTAGCTTTGAATCTACTTACATGATGAGGACATCAGCACTGCCTGGTTTTGAGAATCAGGCTGGCATTTAAATGCAAGCTGAAGTCTATTTCTGCAAGTGTGATGCAGAGCACTCTCACCAAACCGTTAGAATTTCCTGCTAATTGTGGTGCTTCATTTCGGGCCAACTGCATTCCAGAATGGCCTCTCTCTAATGTGCTATTTACTGACTCTATTTTAGTAGATAAACTCCCCAGCTTAGCAATAGGAAATTTCTCTTCCTTGCACAGTGTTCTAAAGCCCCTTTCAACTAGAAAGAAATCTATAGGCTAATGTGGTAATTTTGGTTTATTAACTCGAGGTAGGTATAAACTCTTCCTGTTGGAATGTTGACAATGTTTGTCATAGGATGGAGATGCTGGCACACATTGTATAGGAGGCCTGAGGTCTGTAATAAATACAAAGGCCATAAATATTTAAGGCTTATTACATCCCATCCTACCTTTAACACATCCTTTAGTACCATTTAATAGAAAATAACTTAAAGGAGATCTAGGAAAGCAGCTTAAAATGAATCTGTGACGTTCTGTCACTTGTGGAAAATGGAAATAAGGTTTTAAGGCAGTGCAGACAAGCTTGGTGCTCCTTGCAGGGTTTGATTTGTCAGCACATGCTTCACACAGAAACCCCTGATCTGACCCAGACCTGGGTCTTGAGCTGGGGCTCAAGGCAGTGGTTGCACTGAACAGCAGAGGGGGGCAGCCCCCCAGACTGGGGGTACCTGAGACAGCCCAGCCTGCCTCTGGTTTCATGCTTCACAGTCCCTCAGAGGAAGGGACACCTTCCATTAGGCCAGGTTGCTCCAAGCCCCGTCCAACCTGGCCTTGGACGCTTCCAGGGATGGAGCACCCACAGCTTCTCTGGCCAACCAGGGCCTCACCATCCTCACAGGGCACAGTTTCTTCATAATATCTGAACTTTTGCTGTGTCCATTTGAAGCCATTCCCCTTGTCTTGTCACTCCTATCCTGCCCCTGTAAAAATTGCTTTCATGTTTAGAGAATGTGTCTCTTCAGAGTTGTTTTGAGAGTTTAGAGTGAAGCCTTCTAATGAGGGAGAAAAGGCTGCCAGCAGATCCTTAGCACTGGAACTGAGTTTGCTCTTTCCAGCGGAGAAGGAAAGTCCCCTTGTTTCCCTGTCTTTATTAGTTTGAAGGGCTGAATGTGGTCAGAGTAACTGTTAAGTGGAAAGCAAGAGTTTCCTAACATAAAAACCAAGTCTTTCCTGGGCTTAGAATTCCACATCTGTGGGCTATGGTGGTGGAGATGTAGCTAGGAACACCAAGAGCCCTGTTTTCAGATTCCTCAGCTTTTGTCTTCTTCCAGTGAGTCAGTATCTATTTCTGTGTGAAGAAATTGTAACATGAAACACCTTAAAAGCACTGATCCCTACAACAACAAACAATTAAAAGGAAAAATGGAATCCTTCCTCCAGCAGAAAATCAGAGCCGAGCTTCACTTCCAAGGAAGAGCGTTTTGTGATGTCCTTGATAACAGTAATAACAATAAAGGTCACGAGAGCTCTGCCATCCCGAGACGTGATGTTGCTTGCTCAGACAAGCGGCCCCTGCTGAGACTCAGATCAGGTACGTCTGATAATGGGGATGGAACAGCCGTGTTTGTTTTTGGAATGTGTCAGGGAACCTGTTTCTGGTCCTTGCTCTTCTGTAACACTCAGGTATTTATTTACATGGTCGGAAGCTCCAGGGCTTCTCCCGTAAAAAGGAGTTTATGTATCTGAACAGTTCGTACCTTTCCTTCCCCTCTGTGTGCTGATGGCATAAGATCTTAGAACGGAAGATGGAAGGGGAATGGGATATTCCTTATCTGAGATGTGTTGCCAGAAAGAACCGTTTCACCCTTTGTTTCTTAGTAAGGAATTAAATTGTAAATATTGGTGGTGTAAAATCTAATTTTGGGAGGCTATTCCATATTATAAAGTATCACGATGATGCAGTGGACATAGAAATCTATCAAATTATTTGTAAGATGATCAGGAGTGCATTTTTTTACTTTGTGTGCCAATGCATATTGAAGAAAGTAAATCAGGAATCTCATGGGTGGCCTCACCCTGTGAACCAAGTGTGCTAGGGAAAACTAAATGGGTGCATGTGTGTGTGCCTGGTTGTTTTGTATTCTTGGGTCCTTCTGTTTTAAAATCTTAGCAGCTAATTTGAAAATTAATTGAGAGCTCTGCATTTTCATTTGTAATACAGGCAATATAAATATAGAAGTCAGTGACCTATTCAAACAAGTTGAATTAAGAAGCAGCAGGAAATCTGAGCATACTGGTGAAGTCTTATGTTGCAAAACCTTCACTTCTCTTGTTTGGCATGAGAAAATGACTGATGATGTGTAAATTGGAAAAGATCTTAGGGGAGAGACATCATAACTAGAGCCAGACTTGAAGCAAGCTCTTACAGAGTGAGGGAGAAAGTCAAAGTTTAGGATCTTTCCTAGAGCCTGCAGGAAAGATTCAGGCACCCTCCTGTAAGCAGAGGCTCGTGCAAGGATTGTGAAGGACGTGGTTCAGTTGCCAAGGGAGAGGGAATATGCTGTTTAGCAGTAGATGGGACTTTACCAGGGAAGGCTAGAAAACTGTCAAGTCTGGACACTTTTGTACTTTTAGGCAGTTCTCCATATAAAACTAAAGACAGGCTGTTGTTTTGGCACTTCAGGAATGCTTGGTCTCAGAATAAATGTAAATGCTAAACATCACTTAAGCCTTTTACCTGCCCACATGATATGGTAAGAAATGCCTGAATTGCTCTGCTTGCTTCCTGTTCCGGGGGACGGGAGGGAGCTCAGGCAGCAGCTGCCAGAACTGCAACAATTTGGGACTTAGCTGGAGGAATTTGGTTCTGTGTTTTCCCGTAATACCTCGGAGGGCTTTGAACGTGGTTTTCTTTATGACTCTGAGAAGCTCTTTTGAATCCAAGTGCCAAGGTTTTGGGTTTCCCTCTTACTGAAGGTATTCAGCCCAAGGAATGTGGTGGGCACATTGAAGTTTTCCTTGGTGTAGTTGCCATGCAGTGCTTTCTGCTCTGACTGCTCCGATTTGCAAGTGCCATTGCATGAGTGTCGTGGTTGAGGCTGTGTGGGTTGCAGTGCATGGGACACATTCTCACTGCTTCCTGGTATTCATTAAAACCAGTGGACTTGAAATAAATAATGTTCAGCTGCTCTAATTTTAGCATAAAATTAAGATAACTTGTTGGCCAGCATTATTGTTCCAAAGACTGTAATGTTGTCCAAGAAACCAGCAGGACTCGTGGGCACATTCTGCTGGAGAGTTTTCACACAATATCCACCATACACTGTTGTCTGTTGCTATGAAACAATCTGAGAAGATCAAATGGTGGATAAACATTGCATAACTCATCAAAGAGATCAAGTAAGGTGTAGAGATAAGGGATGGAAGTAATTGTGGCACTAGCAGAGACTTGGGGAGGGGTAGAGAGCTGAGGCTGGAAACAGCATTGAAGCCACACAGGCAGGAAGGAACAGACATCCTAGTTAAAACACTGGTGAAAGTTCTTGTGGGAAGCTCCGTGCCTGGTACTTGAGTCTGATCTCATGGTATTTTATAAGGATTTCTTCTTCTTTCCATGCAAAGGAATCAGAAAATATTTCTACCAAAAAATTCATGGGAAAGATTCAAAAATTTGAATAATTTTTCTTACTTTGTTTCATCTTATTGCTTAGTTAGGAGCTTCTTCATCCTAAAAGAATGACTGCTGTCTTTGTAATGGTGTTCTTTATAACATGAATATTCCACCACGCCAGAGCATCCAGGCTGACAACATAGAGTTGTCTTTGCTTACTAAATGACCCCAGACTCGTGCTTCTTTCATGTGTTTATGCAGATTTATTAAGTCCATTCTTGTCATCCCTTAGCAGAAGAGATCAAACAGAAGATAAACCTCTCATGCCTGCAGCAGCATTCCTGCGTTGGCCAACTGCCTATTCTTCTTTTTCCAGAGGCACATTACTCCATCCCACCCAGGAAAAGTGCTCTGGTAAAAAGTTTAACTTTGCTCTGTGCTCTTGGGGTCATCAGAGAGAGAACCTGGCAGGATGGCAGAAGTGGGGGCATTTTCCAGCAAGCTGTTTGTTAAATGGCCATGGAAAATGACCACTCAAAGGGAAGGAGGATGGAGTAATGTCAACTCTTTGGTTGATGAGTAAGAAAAAGCTTTGGCAGGTTTTTCAACTTGGTGTTTGTCTGAGTTAGCAAAGAATTTCAAGTGATTTCAAGAGAAATGGATTCTCCCACTGATTTCACTGGGTGCCAGCTCTGACTTGGAGATAATGTTTACTAAATTGAGTTTAAAACTTCCCTGCTTTTCAATACAGGAAGCAGGAGAAAGATCCTGTTAAAAAGAACTGCAGAGACCATTTCAGAGCTCTTGTTTCTGGTGACCTTTTAATAATGCACAGCAGGACAGAAAGAAGCAACAAGTTCCCTGGCTTCAGACAAATGAACCCTATTTTCTGAGGCTGGGCTACTTCAGCCCGTGACATTCATGGCACGTAACATTTTACAGGCTTCCGGTGGCAGCTCTTCGAATGTGACAACAGGGTGTCAGCTCCGAGAGGAAGGAGCCTTTTTCATGTCTTTGCATCCCAGATAAATCCCCTTGTGTTTTGAGTTTTGGCGTCTTCAGCTGATTACTCATGCAAAAATGTGAGGGGAAATACTACAGAGCTAATTATAATCACTTTAAATTAGATCCTGCAGCAACCCCTGCAAGAAATTTTAAGTGAGCGATGCACACACAGTGTGTGAGATTAGTGCTGCTTTGCAGCCAAACCCATAGAATCCTGGGATGGTTTGGGTTGGAGGGGACCTTAAAGCTCATCTGGTTCCAAGCCCCTGCCGTGGGCAGGGACACGTGGCTCTGCAATATGTAGGTCTGGGCCCCAAACCATAAAGCACAAAGAAGTGTTGGAATACGTGGACCTGTAAGTATTCTGCTGATGTTTGGGAACTTGGTGAGGCAGCCAACAAAGCAGGAATTTTTGGTTAAACTCCTGGTGACACAAGAGTGAGAACCATTTCAAATATCCACTCTGTATACTGAATGTGAAGTCGTTCTTAGGAAACTGTTATGTAAAAGGCCTTGCAAAATTACCTGCTTAAACAATGTGTCCGTTCCGTGCCTCCTGTAGCATTAGCAACAGGAGTGAGCGGTGTTAGTGCTGTGAGGCGGGTGTTGGACAGGATGTATGGACATGTGGTTAGCCGTAAGTCTCCCAGGTCTCTTCTTCCTGTGATTTCCTCTGTCACAAAGGAAGTGCTAGAAAAAATCATTCTGTAACTGAAGAACCAGATGATTTGTTGTTGTTAACAGGAAAACTCTCAAAATGAAAATGAGCCCTCATTTTGAAAGCCTTGAACTTGTAAATGGCTCAATTGAGCCAAGTTTTCCAGGAAATAAACTTGGACCTTGAAGCTCAGCACTCCCTCTGGAATGGCTGAAATGCAGGGCTGCGAGTGCTCTCCCTGCACTCCAAGGGCTGTTGTGCTTGTCAGTTTCCAGGCTCCCTGAGAAGGAAGCTCTCCTGGCTTCTCCTTTGTGGAGATCAAAGCATGGAGAAGTCTGAGAAACCCGAGCAGGGTTCTGGGTGAGTCAGTGGTGTTTTCTGAAATTCAAGTCAGAGTCTTTAACCCTGGTCCCACTGGCAAATCAACCGAGAGGCAAGTTAATAACAGAAAGAAGTTAATTCCTTTCTTCTTTGGTTCTCAAAATGCCTTCAAAGAGGATTTTAGGATCTTTCTTTAGGATCCTCATTCTAGAGACAGCAGCAGAAGTGTTCTTCTTTCAATTTTTTTTCCCCCTCCTTTCCTCACCAGTGTTCATTTTGGGGCTTGTCTTGTGTCACCTTAATATGTAGACGGGATTCAGTTTCTTCATGTAGAATAGCCCAATCTTTATTGTATAGGTCATATTTTACAGGATTACCAGAAGGCACTGTGTTAGATCTTATTGGTGGACAATATACTTACACTTAGTTTATTGGTTAGTACGTGGTATTTTGCATGTCTATCAAACTTGTGTATTTATAGTTAGTTTGCATTTCTTTTCTACTGATTTTCATGAGACAGATCTTGTTGTTTATGCAGGTGCTGGTTGTTTTTCACCTAAGAATAAGTTATGTTAACAAGCTTTCATATTAAGATTGTTTTTGCATGGGGACTTGCAAATTCCTTAGCTGCACTTAGCAGAAATGACAGGCTAGCTGTAAATTTAACAGAGCAGGCCTGATTTTATGAGGCCTTTCTTTTATAATTCTTCTAGCTGTCCACGACAGTCTTGGTTTAAGACAATCTACAGGAAATATTCTGTACATGTTTAACCAATACCTTTCCACCAATAAGGAACCAATACAAGTGGATACAAGTGAAAAAAAATCTGTTTACTAACAAGAGGATCAGCAGCAACAGGCAGAAAGTAACTCTAAGTGCTAGATACAGAATTGCTAAATCTCAGAACCCGGAGAGAGAGAGACCTGAAGTGCCAGACAAGTGGCAAGAAGTCCTCTTGAGAGCCTTCCCTCAATACTGGCCAAAAATCAGATGAAAGAAATATGTTCAGCAAGGGCACAATACAAGTATTCAGACTTGTGCACAGGATCCATATAAACTACTAATTTTCTAACAAATTTTTGGAATAGTGTATTTTAAAGATGTTTGCAATGCTGCTTCAACAACTCCAACAGATAAAAGAGATTTAATTTGTTTTCTTTCCAAAGCACCTCTAAACAAACGCGTTTGGGATCGAACTGTGTATTTTCCAAGAGCGTGTTGTGCTTCTTCATGTGTTCAGTAGGGATTTAGAAGGCCATACAGACAAATAATGAAAGCTGGGGATTGAGCTGGCCTGAGCAGGGATGTGACTTGTCATTCATGTGCCCTGCCTGTCATTCCTGTGAAAGAGATCCAAACCTCTCTGGTAGGATGTCCAGAGGCTTGGCAGGACGGGTGGTGCAAACCGAGAGGGAATCTAATTAGTGCATACAAGTGTCTGCAGGATGGGTGTCAAGAGGATGGGGCCAGGCTCCTCTTTCCAAGGAGGGCCTTGGATCAAGGAGTGCGGAATGGGACACGGGGCAAGGAGTAGAGTCTGGCATTGCTCCGTTTTAGGGTCCTGGTGATCAACTGCCCCCTCTGGAGTGTATTCCTGTCGCAGCTCTGCACTGGCTCCCTGGTGTGTGCCCTGCTGAGCAGGGACAGGTTTTGTACGTCCCGTGCTGGAAGCAGGCTCTCCAGAGAAGGAATTGGCTTTCACTTAACCTTTGCATCTCCTTCTGCAACTTGTCTTTAAGGGCATATCTGGAGTGTTCAGTACCCAGTGTGTTTTAGTATGACCCATTACTTGTCTGACACCAGTGCTAGCTGTAAAAGCCAGAAATGCACATTTTAAGAGGCAGTTAAAAATAGCTTGGTTTGTTATAAATCACCCCCCCCAACCTGGTATTAATTTCCATGGAGCTGAAGAATTTAAAGTTCTCCTGGTTTCTACAATGGCTGCACCCTGAATTCGGAATATTGCCCCTTCCAAACGGAGTTTTAATGACATCAACAGTAAGTTCTTTCCAATGTACTGAAATCCTTAAGACTAAAAAGAGAGATAACTGCTGGATACTCTGCTGTATTCTTTTTCTGTCTTTGCATTCTTTTTCTTCTATCTTGTGCCTCGGAATCCTGTTTGAATTGAACAGGATTCAGTGCTCCATTAAGTGTTCTTGGACTAGGAGCAGTATTGCTTTGGCTTTGTTCCCAAACACAAGATAATTTAAGGGGGTGACAATCTGGCTTTCCAAAGGGGACAAAAAAAAAATCCCAAAACAGAATAACCTGACAGGCTGGTTGTCAGGCTGTAAATACCTGTTCAGGTGTACCAGACTTGTATGTTCCCAGGTAACCTGGCAGTACTGACTTCATTTAGACCAGGTATGAAAACACTGCTTCCTAAACCAGTATGCATCAGAATACATCTTCCTGTGGACACTGTGCTTGGACAACTCGGGGGCACAAACTCGGCTACGTTTCCTGCACTGCACACTTCGTGTGCTGGTCTGACTCTTATTTCTAGAATTTATTTCCATTCTCATTTCTATCACTCAGTACCATTCCTTAAATCAATCATGTTTTAAAATGTTTTCAGACTTGTTTCCCAGAAGTCCTAGCAAAAAGGTAGCAGGAAAAAGTGAGTGTAGTGCAGAGTTAATTACAGAAGGAAAATCTCTTCTGAGGCTTAACTGGAGGCTAATAATGAGTTTCCATTGCCTGGAGGTGCATTGGAATGAGAAGGAAATGGGAAAGGCACTGGAGTGGGATTAAACTGTTTTGTTTTTTCCATGCTGGAGATGGCAGATGAATGAGTCCGTTCCTCTTTGTACCTGTCCATCGCAGGTGAGAGCACCTCCCCCTTGTGCCTGGTCCGCTTCCATCGTGGGCATTTGTGAGCAGAGGCTGTGAGCCTCTTTGTGCAGCTCAGCAGGCTCTGGGGCAAAGCAGGGTGCCGGCAAGTGCTGCCAGGAGCAGCCAAACAGCGCGGCCGAGCCGGCGTTACCACAGCTACGCCTGCTGCAGCACTTCAAAGGGAAAGCAAAACACACTGCTGCAGCCATACGTGACCTGAGCTGATTCACACTGCCCGTTCATGCCTTCCCAGAGACTTGCAGTGTCTGAGGTGGAGGGGAAAAGGCATTTCCTTGGGAACGGATTCTGGCTTTGGCGTTCTCTCATATGCTTGCCTTGAAAAGGGAGGCACTTGCTCTGTTTGCATGCAACTGCTGAGTAAGGAACGTGATGGGTTTAGGTACAACTGGAAGTAAGGTGAACTCTATGCTCCAAGAGGGTTGGCTGTGGAAAATTAATATAATTAGAAAATTTTACCCATCTCAGTGTCTGAGATAAGGGTTTTGTGGAGACATATACTGCATTTTGAATGAGTAGTCAAGCCCTTGCTTTTGAGTTGAGAACCAGGCTTAGGGCAAGTTTAGGTGCAGTGAATAGTAACCCAAGTGACACAAGGGAGGAACACTGGAGTCCGTTGCTGAACCACAGGTCTCCAATGTCTTCAGTGCTTCTGTACATCAAGAAAATGTACATCCTGGCTCCCAATGCCAGCTCTTCCCTTTTGGTGGCAGGTGTTATCTGGCCTTCATCTGGAACTGCATGCAGCTTTCCCTTCTCGTTGTTGCTTCTGCTTGTTGGCAGCCTGGAGCTGAAACACGAGACCGTGGTTGTGCCGTGTCCTCCCGTCCACGCGTGCTGCCCTGAGGTGGGGTCCCACGGCAGCAGCGCGGGGAGGGCACGCGGCAGCACGTGGGGCTGGCTTGTGGAGGCACCGTGTTTCCAGGAAAAACAGGTGAGGGGAGGGATGGCCCGGGGTGAGGGGGGCGAAGGGTCAGGTGCTCAGGTCAGCCCCAAGATGGGCAGTCTGGCCCACAAACAGGCAGCCAACACGTATTACTTACAGCGTCACTGGGCGAAGAGCTCGCCTTTCACCTGTGGCATCTGCAGAGCAAATTGTAGCAGAGGGATACCGCAGTTTGTCCTGGACCCCGTGCCCTCTGTGCCGGCAGCAGAAAGGTTGGGTGTTGATGGGGTCTCCCCCACTTTGGGGTGGCAGGCATTGCTGCTCTTGCTTGGCTTGCAGAGGCTTTAATGGAGACGTTCCCGCAGCCTGCTGGGCAAATGAAGCAAAATGTCACGGGGGGGAAACTATTTTGATCCCTTTCACTGGGGGGGCAGAGGGGCGGGAAGAAGTGGGTTATAGTAAATGTCATACAGGCCTGGAGCTGGAGTGTCTGTTCAAGTGGGACAGCATTTGCAGGGCTCTGCCTCTCAGAACTGGAGCAAATGTGGAAGGCGAGCTGCTGCGAGCCCTTGGTTCTCCTGCTCAAGGAACCCATGGGACAGCTGGATCTGTGGAGGGACTGGAGGTACGTCTGGGCAGAATTGATCAGGGGGGTTACAATGATCTCCAGTCTGAAATCATAGCTCTGCCTTTTCTCTCTGTGCCAGACTTGGTATTTCACCAAGTTTTCCCTGTTGATACGGGCCATGACCCGTATAAGACTCTTTTCAGGTGTAAGGTCTTTTCCACCAGTTCTGTTAGTGTAACAGGAGAGCTTTCCAGAGAATTTAGGAACTGGAGAGTCCTCAAAAAGCCAGCTCTGGGGTTTTCACAATCCTGTGCCTTGCAACAAGTCTGAAAGAATTCAGATATCCAGTGGAAACCTGTCACTTTGCCGTGTGTTCTTGCTTACTTAATTGCTGGTATGTGGATGAAGACTGAATGATTTCATGAAAATTCATTTTTTTTTATCCCACGTGCGATCTGTCTAGCCTGTGCTAGCATATACATTTACCTCTCAGATAACATCAGCCTTGTGGCTTGTTGTCAGCAGCAGATGCTCTTGTGGAGCCAACTTTTTGATCTGTTTAAATCATTCAGATAAGTGGTATAACATCTCCCTGGAACACTGGGATAGCAAGATAAACCACGTTCCGTGTCAGGAAGAGAAAGGTTGTGTGTCTCTCTGTATCTCTCAGAAGCTGTTGAATGTTTTTCTGTATTAATCTGCAGCCATAACGACCCAACTCTAACCTGCAGTTATTAATTGGGAGCAGAGCCAGCAAATGCTGCAGAGTTGGAGCTGATATTCTGAGAACTGTGGAAAACAAAGCCAAGGAGAGGAGCAGCAAAGGCAATTGGTTTGTGATAACTGTGTGTACAAGGAACAGTGAGGGACAGAAGGAGGCAGGGGATGTGTATAATGGGCTCTGTGTTTCTCAGAGAGACCTCGTTGGGAAGATGTGGCATAAATAAGTCCTTGAGTCATTTCTTTTCCATACTGAAAAGCCTCGTAAACGTGTCGTCGCAAACCACGTGCGTGCTGAAGATGTGCAATTTGATAAGGTATGACAGACTGTGCTCTAAGTGTGACAATAGCAAGGGCATGTCTAAACACAATATTTTCCCTCTCCCGTGGAAGATGTTTGCAGTGGAGCGGGGGAACCAAAGCACTGGGGTATATTGCTTATGCCACAGTACAGGAAAAGACAGGAATGACATCCTGGGGGAGAGCTTTGGAGAGTTGATGTGGGTGCTACAGCTTTCCCCAAGAATCACGAGGCAGACAGCTTGTCATCTGCAGGGGTTGCTGCCCAGCTCAGGGTCTTTTCCCTATCCCCAGCTGCATCTTCCACCTGCTCCCAACGTCCAGCACAGCTGTGAGGGCAGAGATGCCCGGGGTCCCTCCAGGAGACCCCGCTTTGGGACTTCCCTGACCCCTGGGAAACAAGAGCGGCTGTGGGAGCGCTCAGGGCTGTGGCACAGGTGACAGGGTGGGGAGCACAGCGCTGGCTCGCTGCCAATGCCATCCCTTCTTGCCATTCTTCCTCCTTTTATTTTCTTTCCCCACCCCAAAGCATGGGAATGTAGTAATTGCATTTTGACCCAGTTTCCAAAATCACTGTAGCATAGACTTTGGCGGGGGGGTGGGCTGGGAGAACCTCTAAGGAATGAAAACCAGCCATTAGCTAGTACCGGAGGGGCAGGAGCAGCAGCAGACTGTTACAAGTATGCACTAACAGCCTTGTAAAACAACTGTTATCCTGCATGCTTTTGTGGGGGAAAAGAAAGGTAACTGCATTTACATTTTTTTTTGATATTTGATCCCTGGTACACAAACCTTTTGAGCCTGAGTTCAGGTTGCTTTCAGCTGAAGCCCTCTAAGCATAGATGCTTGTGTCAAGTGCCTGGATTTTCAAAACTTGGCTGGAGGTTTCATGGCAGCCTTTCTTGTGGTTATTTCTGTTACCTCTGGCTGCCAATTGGAATGCAGGGCTGTAGATCTGTGGGGAAGTGGGAAGGGATGGGTGTGAGTGCCTGTATGGAGTAGGAGCCCTTAACAGCAGGAGGTTTGGGTTAAGATGGGGTTTTGAAATGCACAGAGACTTGGGGAGCAGATGTAGGTATGAAATCCAGACCAATTTCCTCATTCCGGCTATTAATATGAGATGGAAAAAAGGTGCTTTGAAGTCATTTCAAGCAGCAATTAATATCCCTTGGAATCTGCCCAGCAACTCAGTGAGGAGTCTTGGAATTGAACCTCACAAAGTAAGATAGGTGGGAAAGGAGAAGGAAAAGGCCAGATGATGTTGTCTCGAGGGATGGGAATACAGTGTCCCTCAGTTTCTGCTGCCTTGGTATCCTCACTGCCTCTGTCCCTGTCATGGGTAGGGCACCTGGAATAGTTACACATTCAGCCTAGGGATACCACCGGGGCTTGAACATGGATTATGCTGCCTCTGCTGCAGGGGAGAAGCAAAGGATGTCAGCGCCCCAGGCTGCGTTTTCCACCACAAGCAAGGCTGTCCATGAAGACATCATGCCCTGGAGAGCAGCTCTTACCTGATGCACTGCAGAGCTTGGTAAGAGAATGCTCTGGCCTCAGAGGATGAGCTGGTAGGGGCCTTGAGGATGTCCCCTCCCCTGGTGAGGATGGATGGGAGCTTTGAGGTGGGACCACGTGTGTGGGGGAAAACACAGCCAAAAGTTCAAGGCTTTGAGAAATGGAGATAGTCCTCACGTGCTTGTGTTAATCAAACAATATGTGAGATTCTCCAAAGGCAATATTTTACTCTGGAGTTGTACAAGCACAGAACGAAAGCCTGCCCTTTGACAGCACTCGTATTTTGTTAAAACGCTCCACCAGAACATGCTGTCCCAAATATCTGTGGATACTCCGTCATGCCTGAGCCCTAAAGCACACAGAGCGGGATGTTGTCTCAGGGCAGTCATCTCCTGTTGCTACACAAATGTTGAGGTGAAGCCTGAGTTTATTAGTTTTCAAGGCAGAAGATATTGTTTCTGCACATTTTTATTTCATACAGTGCCTTAATTTCTGTTAGTCTTAAGCTGATATGCCATGGATTTATTTTGCTTGCTGGAAGGCTGGAGAAGCTGAGGCCAGGACATTTCATCTCTTCTATGTGGCAGCTAGGTCCTCATGGCTGTTCTTGCAGGTCAGTGCTCCTGAGGTTCCACTGCCTGCCCTTCCCAGTGCTTCCAGAGCAAAAGTCACTCCTTGGCCTTCAACTCCTGCTCACCAAATTGCCTCCTTCCTGTGGAGAGGAGCTTGGATTGGATTGTGGCTGCAGCCTTCGCTAGGGACTGCTGCTGGAGGTAACCACGCGAGGTATTTAAATAGGTGGTTTCAGCAACAGGTCTTGTGGGCAGGCTTCTCATCTTGACTTCCTGGTGCTGCCTCACATAAAATGCACAGCTCAGTGCCTGCTGAATGTGGGGAGCAGCTCTCAATATCATGGAATCACGGAGTGGTTTGGGTTGGAAGGGTCCTTACAAGTCACCTCATGCTAACCCCCTGCCAGTGGCAGGGACACCTTCCACTAGACCAGGTTGCTGGATATGTGACAGGCAAGGTTTTCATACCTATGGGGTATCTATCCAAAGGTTTTCCAGTGGAGTGTGTGGCTTCTGGAAGGTTTCAGCTCAGCTTGCTTCTCCCTTTCTTTGGGAAGAGTCCCAAAGATCTGGGGCTACATGCAGGGGGTATTTTTCATCTGCCTGCTCTTCCAGGAACTTCTGCAGCAGAAGGCTGCAGAGCTGGAAAGAGCATTGAAAGAGCAGCCAGCTCTCAGGGGTGCTTTTCCCATATTTTTTTGGCCTTGTTTTGGCTTGGACAACACATTTCTCTGGTTTCACTTTCACTCAGATTTTTTTTTTTTTTCCCTAGAACGCTTTGCTCTTCAAACAGCCCTAAAGTAGCAAAGCCCTTTTGGAGTTACATATGCTCCCGGGGAACTGTTGTTTGCTCTAAACTAGACTGTTTCTGCTGGAGTTACCTAACAAATAATTTAAAAGTCATTAAGTCCTCAAAGCTTTATTTATAGAGTACAAATTTCTGGCTAAAGGTGGCCTGCCAATGTTTAGTTTTCAATATTTTCTCTAGGAAATGTTGATATAAAAGATGAGAGACAGAACAACAGATGTGAAAATCCAAAGCCGTGAATGATGCTGCTGTTTAATTATTTGAAAAGAAAAGAAAACAATTCTGATGACCCAGGATAGACAATGGGATAATAAACTGAAGCCCTAGGCAAAAGAAACAAACCAGAAACAACAAACCAAGCCAAACTTTTGTTGTGTGGCATCACAAATTGTGTCCTTAAAAATTATCAGGAGTTGAGAAATGAAATGACAGAAGGGAAAATACGATGTATCATAAGTACCAGCCGCTCCTGGGTAGCCTTTTTCTCCGTATCAAAAGGGGGCCTGCAGAGGGAAGACATGAGAAGTTAACTGGTGGGAACACATTTTTCACTGGGAATAGAGTCTGTATTATCACAATAGGAAAACGGTTAAATGCAAAGAGCTGAGAGGAAGTGAGAAAAAGAAGAAACATTGAGAGGAGTATCTGTTGTTTAAATTGGCAAAGTGAGGGGAAAATAGTGTTCCAAGAACAATAACCTAAATGGCACTGTAAATCAATCGATGGGAGGTTGTCTGGTGCTGAGCAATATAGACATCCATGGATTCACTGTGTAGTTTCCTGGGGTGGTAGTTTGATAGCTTTTTTCCCCAGTATCCATTGTAAGACATCATCTGAGAAGGCTGCTCAGGTATGTATATGGCTGGATGAGGTAGAGACATTGGTGATTTATCTGTGGTGTTACTGATGGTGTATTTCAGATGTCCTGCAGTTAGCATTTGGCATATCCAAAGCCCTGTGGAGGTGTCCCAGATGGCATTTTTTAGCATCAGGAAAAGATGTATTCTCGAATTCAGAGGATCACAGTGACCTGCCATTCAAGTTACTCTTTCCTTCAGGATATTGGATGCTCCAGAGCAGATGCTCTGTGTTGTAGAGGCAAGGATTCAATTTTAGAGAAGCAGGCAGGAAGCAGTGTACATCAGGGAAAGCATTTCTAATCCTGATGCCTGTCACCATCTGCTTGTGGGAAGTTATCTCCAGCCAGAGGGTAAGAAGGCTGGCCGGGGGCTGCTGTGTTTTGACAGTAGAAATCCAAGTAAGTTGTAATTTTTGTCTGTACCAGTCATGTTGTTGGACTTGACCTTCCACTGAGAGTGGGTGAGATTCCTCCTCGTCCTTCCAGTCAGTGATAAGATATGAGAAGCCTTCCTGAGCTGGTGCTCAGGAGGTGAGGAGGATCTTGATGAAATGCTGGTTGTTGCACTGTAAGGATTTGGTGCTCAGAAGAATCAGTCTGGGTCACAGTACAGGTGCTCTACAAAAGGGCTGAAGGGCTTGTTGGCCCATCCCTCTGAGCTTTCTTGGTGGCTTTTTGTTTTTTTGGCACAGGATGCCAATAGCTGAGGAATGAGGAAGAGAAAGAAACTCATCAAAATGACAGCTGGGGCCAAACTGGGAAAAGAAGAAATCCTTCTGATGTAAATACTGCTCGTCCCATTTGCAGCCCATCCATATCACCCCTATCAGGTCTGTACCCCATTTTTATGTGGATACAATGAGCCTTGTGCTCAAAGGGTTTGACTTCAGCCTTGAATTTCCCTCCTATGCTGAGAAGTGAAAGGATCTGTGTCCCTTCTGACCTGCTTTCTGTCTGCACTCGCTCTGAAGCAGAGAGCAGGTGATGTGCCTGAGAGCCCAGAAGTGCTTCAGTCAGCTGGGCTGCTTCCTTAGCCCTCTCTTCCAGAGAGGGGGAGTATTTGTTGTCCCAGGGTCCCACCGGTGGAGGTGGTGGAAGGGTGTGTTCCATCCTACACTCCGGCGGGTGTTGTGGGTCTAGGAACAAACACGTTTGCTTTATTTTAACAAAGCCCTGCGTTTTTGGCCCTGACCAAAGGCTGGTTTGGCCTCGTTCCCTGTAGCACAGAGCAGGACCACTTGAGGCATATGAAATCTGCTTTCTCCCTGGGGCCGGGGCACTGAGCTGCCCCTTTGCTCACTGCTGAGGGGACACTGGCAGCTCACCCCCTGGGGCTGCCTGGGGGCACTGGGGGGGACGGGAAGCAGGGGTGCTTCCCAGCAGAGGGCCCTCGAGCAGCACTGCCGGCTCCCGGCCAGCGCTCTCCTGGCCCCAGCAGCTCAGGGGCTCCTGGCAGAGAGGGATGCATGAAGTGTGGCAGTTCGGTGTGCTCTTGGAGGAGTTGCTCTTGCTGGGAAGACAAGGGGTGTTTTTTTAAAGAATGCAGTCCTGGAAGTTGGTAGGAGACTGGCAAGGCTTGCTCACAGGGCTGCAAAGCCCAAACCTGTGTTGCTCCCCAGAGGAGTGGAGCACAACTTGTGTTTTCTAAGCCCTTGAGGTGAGCGTGCCACGCTTTCAGTAGCTAGCAGAAGTATTGCAAGGTACCAGAAGCAAAAGCCCCAGCTGATGAAATCCCCATGGCTCTTCTTGTGCCCTGAATGAAGGAACTGCTGTGACCTGAGTGGCTCTCCAAGTGCTCCAGGATGGCTCATTGCTCTCAAGCAGACATGGTGCATTATTCATGAGAGGCACATCAAGCACTTCACAAAAACCCCCTTAACCCTCCGGTGTTCCGCTCTGTCTTACCGCAGCTTAATGTTTTTCAGCACCTCCTGTTCCTACCTCTTCTAAATGAGTGAGCCAGGGCAGGGAAGTCAGTGGGAATTCGGCAGTTTTTCTTCCAAGGGCCCTGCAGTGGTTTCCCAGGGAATGGGCAGGCAGGGCTGAGCAGGTACTCTTACAGAGCCAGCACCCACTGCATGTTGTTTTCACTGCTAACTGAGGCAGCACTGTTAGGAAAGTTTCCAAAAACAATGGGTTTGCTCACCTTAGACCTTTACTAATCAGCTATCAAGGAGTGCTTGCTGAGATGCCATGTTCTGTCTAGATTTCTTGGGAAGTGGATGGAAAGGACAGACAAGTCCTGATTCTTGGTGACTTGAATACAAATACAAGAGCTACGGAGTTGCTTTTTGTGGTTCCCTTGGAAATCAGTGCTATTGTACTAATTCAGCTGTAATACTAAGGAATGCGGTGCAGGAATTTGTTGAGTTCAGCAGCTAAATGCTGCAGAACCCATGTCTATGTAAAACAGACCAAAAAACCCCTGAAACCTCAAGGCCACAAGGAATAGCTGTGATGGAGGACTGAGTCCTGAAAAGGTGCATGAGGGATTTTGTTGGTGTGCAAAGGATCTGCTGCGTGCACAGGTGTGTTCAGGGTGAGCTGCTTTTGTCATGATGACTTGGCACTGACGTTTGTCAGCCGAGGAAAAGATACTGAAAGCCTCTGTGATAAGTACGGCTGCGGTCTCTCTGCACCTAGATCCTTCCATGGCAATCTTTATCCTCTGAAACTTCCTGACTTAGCTTGAATTACTTGTGACTTAATCCAACGCAAATATTTTATCACTGGGTAGTGTGCACAAACCCCTGGAAGTGCAGGAGCTGCCAGTTTCCATCTCATTCAGCATCGCCTCTGACTGACAATGCTGTGGTCAGCACGAGCGGCTTCCGAGGAATCTACCAGAAATGCTGCAAGATATATTTATGGAATAACCTGCCCACAGGGAAAGTTTTACCCCAGCAGTTCCACCGAGCATGCGCGTGTATGTGTTCTCTAATCTTTACCATCAGAACTTTGCCTGTTCTCATTATCCATACACATGTCAGACACCGTCAATGACAGTGACACCTTGCGCGACCTCGCTGGAAAACGAGCTCCCGAGCTAGCTGAGGGAGGAAAACGTGTGTGTGCTGGATGAGAAGGCAGGCCAGTAGTTCCTGCAGAGCAGCAGGCATTTGGGTGAAGGTGGCGTCCTGTCCCGTGCCCTGCTGAGGCATTGCCTTGCCCGGGATGTTGGCGAAGGCCCTCGGCAGAGCTTTTCCTCACCAAAGCTTTGTGAGCGGGACCGAAGCCAGCGGGCTCGAAAGGCAGGTTCAAACAGTCAGCCAAAGCCTTCCCAAATCCAGCTGCTTCCCTGTGGCCCGTGCAGGGAGGGCCAAGCTAGCGGGCTGCTGTGCTGAGCGACGAGCTCCTCTCCGGTTATTAAATCAAGCAGAGGAAAATCCTGGAAGCGGCCGGGGAGGCTTGGCAAGGGAAGGTGCGAGCCGAGGGGTGTCGGCGGTGCCAGAAGGCACACGGATACATGGCCCGGACAAGTCCGCTCCAGCCAGAGGCTTTCACTTTGTCAGTCACGGCGACAGACAGCGTTATTAGCGCGCTTTACCGGGTGTTTCTCTGCACAGAGAGCGTACTGCCCTGGCTCTTGATTTAAGGACTTCTGGAAATGGCTCTGGTAGCGTTTTAGATGATTAAATGCAGCAATGTGATATTTAAAGACTGACTTGGAATCATGCATCCTGATAAAAAAGCATTTTTTTTAGCCAGGAAATTCAATGCACAGGTTTAAAATGACAGTATTTGAAGTTACAGTGAATTGTCAGGAACTGGAACTAGTAGAGTTAATTGGGTTTGTTTCTGAAACAGCGAGCTAAAAGCTGGCTGATGAGAAGCATCCGTGAGGTGCTTTCATTGAGGGATCACAGTGCTTGGGGGGATCCCAAAACCCCCATGAGTTATCTAAGTGGCAAAAAACAACAGCAATTTTCTCAAGTAGTTAACGTGTCTTTTCTTCAGGAGCTCCCTAGTTTATTTAAAAATAAAGTGAAGTGAAGGTACAGACTAACCAGCACATCATTAAGGATTTAGGGCATGGAGACAACAGTCCTTACTTTGGAGCCTTTGGAAGAGGAAGATGGACAGTTATTTGGGTTAGGACTTGAGTAAACAAAGCTCCTCAACTGATGTGGTGCTCTGCTTTTGTTAACACAAGGACTGCCATTAATTGAAATGAAATACATAAGTGATGGGAGGCACTACTGTGCCCATTGGAAACTCACTGGCCATTGAAAAACAGGTTCTTAAAAACCTGGATTTATTAAAGGGAACGGAGGAGCCCAAGTCCTGACCCGTTCATGTGCAGACTGTGGCTCTGAGATCTTCCAGGAAAACATGGAACAGCCTGAGGGGACAGCGACTTAAAGCCACTGGTCCGTTCTCAGTGTCTGGGGAGAGCACAGGGGTGGCAGCAGCAGAAGGGAGAGGAGGAATTTGGCAGGGAGGTCCTCCTGCAGCGCTGTGCTCTGCAAGTGCTGTGGTTTCTGTTGCTGCTGCTGCTTTTTCTGCCCAGCCAATGGATTGCATATTATTCCCTAGTACAGAGTTTGGATGGGTGACAAAGGTGGAGCTTGGTAGCTGAGGAGCAGCTGAAGGGGCAGTTGCTGTGTGGTAATCATAAACCTTGCTGAAGAAGGGGAGTTTTCCCCCTGTGGAGCTACAATAGCCTCCTTTGTTCCCCTGAGAGTCCGTGTACTTCCCATGACGGATTGCTGTTCTGCCATGTTCCTTGTGAGACTTCTGCAGAGCTCCAGGGTTTAAAAATACTTTATGGATCTCATCACCTTGGCCTGGACAGTCAAGCTGAGTGCAGGAGCTACAGCTGACTGAACAAGATGTGGGATGTTGGCACTGCTTCTCTTGTCCAACAGCAGTCTGGAGGGAGCCTGTGGAAGGGCAATTAGTGTCCATGGAAGTGTCTGTGTAGGAGAGAGAGGAGGAAATAGGACTGGGCTGGCAAGCAAGGTGAGCCTTGCCATGCTGGAAGTTAAGGAGAAGCAACATGTAAGGTACTATTTCTGTGGAAAACTATAATGAACTGACTAAATTATGGTTTCTATATTTTTCCTGGGTTGGTTGTTGTTGTTGTTGGGTTTTTAATGTTTTTGAGGTTTTTGTTTGGTTGGATTCCGTTTGGTTGGGTTTTTTCCAGTGCTATGTGCTTTTGGCCCAGAAGCGCCCCGGGCCGTGCGTTTCCAGCGGCAGGGAACCTGCCGCGGGAGTGCGACAGGCTGCCAGCAGTGCCACCCAGGGAAAGCATCCCCCCTGCTCGGGGGGATGGCATCTCCCGGCCTGAGGCACAGGGTGGCCACCGCCAGGCCCACTCGCAGCCGGCGGGGGGGTCCCGCGGCCGCCCTGCCCTCCGCTTCCAGCCGTGGAACTCCGCACCTGCCCCGGCGCGGCTCGGAGCTCGGGGCGGGGAATCGCAGCCCCGGCCCTCAGACTCCTCCTCCGGGCTCCCCGCCCCAGGCCCGTGACGCCGAGCGGCGGCCGGGGATGGGATGGGACGGGACGGGCCGGGATGGGAGCGGGTGAGGGGACGGCCGAGCCCGTCGGCGGCTTTAAATGCGGGCCGGGGCCGGCGCCGCCAGCACAGCCGCGCCTCTCGCTCGGGCTGCCGCGGGCGCTCCCCCGCACGGACACGGACACGGACACGGAGGGGCAGGTGTAGGGCCCCCGCCATGCCCCACTGAGCCAGCCCGCAGCCCGCCCGCCGCCCCGGCTGCCCCGCAGCCCCCGCCCGCCGCCAAGCTGGAGGAGCGCCGCAAGCCCGAGCCCCGGAGGTGAGTGAGCGGCAGCGGGGGTAGAAATGCCGGGCTTCGTTTCTGCCTCCTCGGTGTCTCTTTCGGTGCCCAGCTCTGCTGGAGCCAACTTTTAAAACGCTTCGTGGTGTTGGAAAACTTTTTTCACCGTTTCAGTTCGTCTTCATTGCGTTGTTAGCAGCCGCTGAATAGGCAGCCTCGTCTTTCCCAGGTTTCCAGTTATCCACCTGGTATATGGTTGTATGGAGTGTTTTATTATCCAAGACCAGCTCTTCGCTGTTTGTTTGCCCTTTCTGTGCTTCCTGTGAAGCGCTGCCATCCGTAGCGAGAGCCCACGGGGAAACGAGGATTTAACCATCTTTAGGCTTGCTCCTTTTTTCTTTACGGCGTTAGTTACTAACGGGTTTTTCTTCTCTTGGGAGCGCATCCCTTTAGCCCCCGCGTTCAGGAGGAGCCCTCGTATGTGGCAGGGAGCTCCCACGACACTACGGAAAAAGGCACCGGGATGTCCCCGGAGAGCGGGGCTCGGGGTGCGCGGCGCCAGCTCCGTGGAGTCGTTCCGCAAAGCTGCTCCTGGTAGTAAAGCTGGGCGCGTAAGGAGCAAGGTCGGACCCTGGGGAAGATCCGAGCAGTAGCAGCTCCCTTGGAGAACTGCTCCATGTGCTATATATAGGTACTTGCTGCTGCTTTTGTGTCAGAGAGGTGCAGTTACTGTGCATCTGAACTTGACTCTGTGCCTGTGCTCCCTGCTGCTTAGAGACTTTGTTCTGGTTGTTCCTATAATGTACATACTTTCTGTTTAAAAAAACAAAACCGACATAAAAACCCAACCAACCAACCAAAAAAAAACCAACCCAAAACCAGAACAACAAAAGCTTCACTAGTTGGATTTAACAAAGTATGCCGAGCTGTATATATTGTGTGTGGGACAGAATCTGTTGCTAAGTGCTGGTGTGATAGGCTGCAGGAAAACACTTAGTTCTTATTCTGGTTGAGATCAGTAGGAAATTGTGCAGAGGCCCCCTGACCAAAGCAACCTTCAGGCTCCCAAACCCCAGCAACTATTGAATGAGAGACTTCATTTTGTTCTCACAATTTCCAGTCCTGTGCCAAGTAATTAAATGGGACTGTTTGCATCTGTGCTCGCTCAGAGCATTGTACATAAGCTGATCTGTCCTAGTCCTTTCCTGGACTGCCATTCCAGGCTCAAAGACTTTTTCTGGTGACTCCTCGATGAGATGATGGAAGAGTTAATTTTGCAAAGCCTGGTTTCAGCTGGTGATTTTAGCTCTCATCAACTTCACCTGCTGCTAAGGGTCAGTGGGATTGGAAGGGCAAATGCTAGTGCAATCTGCAGGGATGCTTCTTCAGCTTCCTAGGAAGGAAACACAGACTTTCAAGTTCCAAAAAAACTAGGAGGATTTGCTTGTATCTTACCCTTGGCTTCTGCTGAGCGAAGGGTAAGTTAATTTCGCGTTTTTAAAAGCAGCTGCTGGACTTTAGGGACCTGCATTCCCAAGATTTCAAGGGACTGGCAACTGTAGACTGCTGACCTCAGATGAGTGGGGAGCAAGGTGTGGTGGTGGAGTGAGAAGGAATTATGGATTTTTTTTTCTTTTTCTTTTTTTTTTCTTTTTCAAGCTATGGGGAGGAGAGATGAAGCTTTCATTTGTGTGCACAGGGCATTCCTGGCAAGGTAACACCCTGCACTCATCCGGTCTGCTCCCAGCAAGGTCTGGCAGGATTTTCTGCAGCTCAGAGCTGTGCAGGTTTTCCCCTTAAACTTCCATGTTACAATTTTAGATCTTGAAACTTCTCTGCAGCCAGAAAACAGCCGCATGTACTGGTGCTGTCTTGTGGTATCACTTGCAGCAGGTTTTTAAGAGGAGCTTTTAAAATGCAGTGGGTGCAGGGTAAATGCTTTGGTTACCGATGTCTTAAGCTGATAAGAAAAGGTTGAATTTATGCACGAAGTGCAGTTCAAAGAAAAACATCCCCGTGAGAAGGAAAAATCTATAACTCCTTTTGTTTTCAGATCTACTTGCTTATCAGAGAGCGTGGAGGAGCTGAGTGTGTCTCTGGCTGAAGGTTTTCTAATGCTGCCACCCTGGACAGCTGTAATTAATAAGCTGGAAGGGGTTTTGGGCAAGGTTGTGAAGGAAAATTGCTGCGTGAGAGGCTAAATCAAAAAACCTGTTCTTACTTTGCTGCCAGTAAGTGTGCGAACAGCTATTTGCAGTCGGAGGTGCTGCCTTGCCAGAAAGATGCAGTCATAAAGGGAAAGGTGTTGCTTTGAGAAAGGAAATACTGGGGGAAATGTGCTGTTTTGGGAGGTGGGTGCCCAAAAATGGGCCATGTGGGTTCAGCAAGCGATGCTCCTGTGTGTGTACATGCCATCTGTCAGTGCGGATTTGCTAGTAAACCAATTTCTCTTCTTTAATTTCATTTTTTGGGTTTTACGCCTCGACGTTGTTATACACGTCCGTATCAAAATAGCATGGCTTCTACTGGTCTGCACCCCAGTTCCTCCCCTGGGCTGGGAGAGCCAGAGGGCTTGGAAGGAGGGTTGGAAGGTGCCTTGCTGCCAGCAGCGTGCCCGGCGCCGCTGGGTCCCTCGGTGCCGGTGAGATGCCTTCACGGCCCCACTGCGAGAGAGAGCATCCTCATCACGCTCCAGCGACCCGCCTCACACGGATCTGCTGCGTGCATTAGGTTTAGAATTTGAACCCTTGCTTTGAGCAAATTAAAAGGGTACTGATAACTCCTCGTTCCAAGTCAATTAGCTGCTTCCGGCTTCAAATCCACTTAGAAGGCTCACGAGGCGGGGAGTGCTCTTTGAAAACCCAGTAATAGCAGCTTATGGTTAATATTGATAAAGGAGCGTGTGCCTGTGTCATTGTTCTGCATCTGGTGGAAGGAAAGCTCCTCTTTTGTGTTCCCTCAAAACAGAAGGGCTTGGATGGGGAGGCAGAGGTCTTTCTCTTAACTCGCACTGTCTGGCTTGAAATGAAAATGCAGCTATAAAATGGTCAAGGTTGCACTGAATTCCCACAACCACTCAAAGCAAAGCTTCTGCCTCCCTGCCCTTGAACTTTGAGTCTCTGTAGCATCTCGTTTCTCCTGGGTTTGCTCCGGATTGTGCGCAGTTTGTGGCAGGATTGCTTTTTATTGCTGTTGGACGGTGTCAAAGACAATGACTGCACCCATAATTGGGCGATAAAACAGTGCGTAGCGTAAGTAAAACGCTGCAGAGCTCTTGCTTTTCAGTGGCTTAATTACATTAACTGAAGAGATGAAAATGTCTTTGAATTACTGTCACGCAATTATGAGTCTCTCACATAAGGAACATATTTGAACTTGCCATAGGGACTGGCAGTGCGGTGAAGTTGCGTGGAGATTGATGAGAAATTTGGAAATCAGAGAAAGCTACATCTCAGTTCTTGGCGTTCAGTTTGATTTGGAGCAGTGGATTTCTGTCCAAATTCAGTGGGCATGTAGGTCCATGCTGTTGTGGTATGGCTGAGCCTTCTGAGCACAGCAGAGGAGGTTGCAAACGGCCCTGGTTTTGTCTGAATTTTCTCACCATAAAAACCAGAAGAGTTGATTCCATGTCACCAGTATCAGAATTCTTGGAGTCTGCAGCATAAATGAGCTTTCAGCTTCTGCATTCCAGAAACGTGTTCTCTTAGGAAAGTTCATTCTGCTGCCAAAGTAAAACAGAGACTGAGGGGTGGATTTAAAATAGATTTATTATTTATATATATAAATATGTATGGAGAGGGAGAATATGGCTGATCTATATATTTTCTACTCCTAAGGAAATTCTTTTAGTGGGGAAGAGAATTTTCCAAGTGTTTCAATTCTTAGCTGTATTATATAACTACCTTTATAGGGGAACAAGATCATATTTTTGTTTTGCCTGCATATAATAAATACTTGCTAAATACTCTGCATTAATTCTGTCTTGAAATAAGCTTTAATTTTCCTTTCATAAGTATTGATCCATACTTCTGGCATCCCGAAGTAAGTTGAAGAACTTGGTGGTGGGAATTGTTCCATGACTTCTTTTAAGACTGGGGATTACTCAAATCACTTCATTCTGTTATTAATGATGATTGTCAAAGCTATTTCATTTTATTGAAATTATAGTTAGTAATATTATTATTAATAATAAACTTATATATAATCTATAAATAATACAGAGCTATGGTACCTCTGCTTTTGACCTCTGCAAGGTGACTGCTGCTCATCTGTGCAGTTGCTGATATTTGATGTGATTGTTCCCCAGGGGACACTGAATTTTACTTTCTTTTGAAAGTTATTGCAATGAGCTGGTATTATGCAAGAAGTCCTGGTGGGTTTGCATGTCCAACAAATTTTTGCCTTTTTTCACGTAGGAGTTGTTCCTGTGGTGTGTTCTGTCTTTTTCTGCTGCTTTTTCTGAGCGAAACATGCAAATGCTTTGATTTTGATGACTGTGCAGATGTGTAATCTGGCGGCAAAGATGACAACTGAAGTCTTGCGTGGCAACTAGTCATATTTACTAAAATGTTTCAGTTTTCTCTAGTTTGTACACTAGGTGCAGAAACAGAACTTGGGTCTCTTTTTCAATGGTGTGTGCAACTTGAAGATGATGGTGTTTTCCTCTTAAGTTTTTTTGATAAGTTTTTACTTCATTTTAATCACATCTTGAAGGTTTACTGAGCTCATTTCAACTCTCAACCTTGAACAGAAGGTTGCAAAAGTTAATTGCTTTTATTGTACCGGTGGCTGTATAACACTTCAGACACACTGTCAGCCCTTCGATGGAAGCGTAAAGGTCTTTTCATCAAGGCTGCTAAAGATGAGGTTGATAAGAATGAAGCTGGGAAATAGTTGCTCAGAAGCTCAATGAAAAGTGGCATTTGAGCACATCAAACCTGTCTGTTGTGCTGGAATTGAAGTGTATTTCTTGTACACAGGAACTGGACCCGCACGTTTTGCTGAGGTTTCAGAGTCAGCAGATGTGGTCATCTTGAAGCGGATGTTACCTAAATTCTTGTTAAATTTGTCTAGTCTGAGCTCACTTCCCTGGCTGACACTTTGTGCATTCAGCAGACACAGAGCACAGCTCAAGTCCAGCAGCCCTGCTCAACAGAGCTGCCTGTGTGTTCTTCTGGGCAGGAACAATCATCCCCAGGGGAAATAGATGGGGCTTTGTTCTCTTGTGTCCCCAGCAAAGCTCCGTCCCAGAGCCTCGATGGCACAGCGAGCCAGCGTGTGGTGCCGTGCGAGTCTTCCACATCCGTTGTTTGACATCTCATGATCTCTTAGGTGAGCAGTGACAGGGTTTGAGCACTATTGTCCCAGCAGAAGTGTCAGTGTGGGGTTTCTTGGGAGCAGCAGTGCTGATGATGGAGTGTCAGTGCAGTAACACCTGTACCAGTACGGCGAGAAAGGTTGGAAACGTGGAGCTGTGGCCTTAGTCCCACAAAATACTTCAGTGCAGGTGACTTCTGGCCTTGAGGCTGTGCAGCTCATTGGCCTTTAAGGCCATGCTGAAGTGCTGTGCTGGGGTGAGTCCTGCATGAGTAGTTCCACCGGCACGAACAGAAGAAATGTGTGCTGAGATAGGACAGTGTGTGGGGAGAATTCATCAAGTGGGGCCAGGAGGGGTGCGGGGACAAAGTCTGGATTGCAGCCATGAGCTGCTTGCAGGGTGGGGTTGGAAATCAGTGAAAGACCAGTGCAAAGTCTTGAGTGCATCTTTGATAGGCACTTGGAGGGTGGTGTTAGAGAGAAGCTGTAGAATATTGATTTAGAGCAGAGTTGGAATGAACTTGGAGCCACCATTTGTCCGCCTGCCCAGCTTGTCTTTTCAGTCCCAGTTCACATCAGTGAGTTTTTGGAAAAGATACCTTGAATGGATATTGCCATGCTCTCCATTTCAGAGTGCATTTGTATCTCTGTCGTGTTATGGGTACATCACTGCACATTGAAATATGCATGGAAAGGAGATCATTGTTGCCCAAGAGCAAGAGCTGCTTCTACTGGAACGTGATGGGATGCAATGATTCCCTGTAACTCTGAGTGCTTCTAACTCAGGGTAAAAGAGTATGTTTCTCCCTTTTAGTCAGTGCTGAATTTCTGTACAGAAGCTGGGCTTTAGAGGCCAAGGCAGGCTGTCTCCCATGACGTACAGCTCCCGTGTCATACAAGCTTGGAGGAGGCCTTCTGTGTCCATTGGGCTTTCCCATGCCTGGGGAAGAGGTTTTGCACCGCGGTGGCCGTGCGATTCCAGCCGCGGCACTCCGCAGGGTTCTGGCCTGTGCGAGGCACCTCGCTGCTCTTGGGCTCTGCTGGGCTCTGCGTTGCCACCTCGGCAGCGCTCCGAAGCTGAGCCTGAGAGCTGCTAGCATGGAAGGAATGCGAGCAAGCCTGGGCTGGAGCGTGGGCTTAGGCCCGTGCTTCGTCGGCAAGGCAAGCCCAGGCGCCCTTGCTCGGCTCTTGTGGGCACGGAGCTCCAGCCAGGGTGCTCTCAGTGCTCAGCTTCATGGCCTGCTCCTGTTTGCAGCGGAACTCGAAGGAGCGGGCGTGTAGCTGCTGTCCTTGTACTGTAATTTAACCTGGGATGGACACTCTGGACCTGTGAACAAAACAGTGGAACGGCAGGAATTGCTGCAGAAGGAAGACCTCCGTGTTTCCAAAGTTTTGCTTGGATCACGGCTCTCTTCCCTTTGCCAGGAATACAGTGCATAAATTTTGTTGAAAGGGAATATGCTGCAAAACAGCGCTGTGAAAAAACCCCAACTGTGTGTTCCAGTGTCAGAATCCTCTCCAGAGACTGAGTAAAGGGAAATTGTGTCTCCAGCTTTTAAAATAATTACTCGAATTAAAGATCAAGCTAAAAGAGCCGAGTTCACTGAACATTAGCTATGCAACTTAATTTGTTAAAAAGCATTGAAAAAACAACCTAAGCTCATCATGCTCAAAATGTCTCTCCCAGCAAGTAACCTGGATGTCCCCTGAATCTTCAGAAATGTGGGAGTGTAGAGATTCCTGTGAGCTCTAAAGGTTTCCGTAATAACTTTTCTACAAATGGGGCCACGCTTCTTGAACGAACCTGTTTCTGCCTTTTTAATTCTGAGTGGTGAGTAGGACACCTTTGCTGGTCTAGTAATGCCTTGGGTTGTCAGCAGCTCTCTTTTCCTGGAAAGGCTTGACTTGTGACTCAGTGGAGGTACCCGTGGGTTTTTGTGGTGCAGTCAGTTCAGTTCTGGATGTGACCCTTAATTTGTAATTCTCAGAAATATCTATGAAGTCTTGATCTGTGGTATCAGCCCAACTTTGCTGGCTCTGTTCCCAGACCAGTCATTCCGCTTAGCAATAAAAAAATGCAAGATAATGGATGTAGATAACTGGGATTTAATATTACTGTAGCCCATTTCCCGTTTACCTTTAAACAGCCATGTTGCAATTAGATGCTGGCCATAAAGCCCTTCTTTGTTAACAGGTGTCTCCAAGAAATGTGTGACTGATGACCGTGTCTGGGTTCAGCCGTGGTGGCCCTGACAGCTTAAAAAAGGAGTGTAAAAGCTGCTTGTGCTTTTATGAATATCTCTTACCAAAGTAAACTGTTTCAGGCCCGTTACAGAAAGTTGTTTTCCTGAAGTTTCTTCTGAAAGAATGGCTGCCCCCAGTGTTTTAGGCAGATGCCTGTGGAAAGGAGGATGAAGGCAGATGGTGGGTGATGACAAGAGCTGTGAGGGACTCCAGCATGTCCTCATGCACGGCCACTGATGCAGCGTGGGCCTGGCCAGAAGCTTTGAGATGTACCTTCTCCAGCCTGGGTTATCCTTTGGGGTGCCATGACAGGTCACAGCCCCAGTGGAGTTGCAGCCTCCCCAGGACAGCAGCACAGCGGCCCTGCGCTGGGCCCCGCCAGCCCGGGCACGTCGTCCTCATTGCTGTTATCAGAGCGTTCCCAGGCCCAGCGGAGCAGCCTGATAAGCACCACGGTGAGCACCGAAAGCAAAAGCTGCCCCTGACGACCTCTAGGCACCACATGCAGCCAGGCAAGTGTGCCCATGGCAGGGCAGGAGCCTGCTGGTTAGTATCCATACAGCTATGACAGCTGTGAATTCCACCTAGCACGTTCCAATCAAATCTGCCGTTATGGTGAACCCTTTGTGCCCTGCACTGGACGCCAGAAAGGACTGTCCTGGTTTAACCCCAGCCTGCACCACTGCTTGCTGGCTCCCACAGCAGTAGCTACAGCATTGGCCAATTCCCATTTGTGAATTGTGTGTTTCCAGCACAGATCCAAACCGTAGCCCCACACTAGATACTGAGAGGAAAATGAGCTGTACCTCAGGCAGAGCAGCACAGAATGTTATATCCGCTGTGGTTCTTGAGGGTGTCTTTGACTTTATACTTCCTAAAACAGAAGTAGCAACTCTTGCTTTATGCAGAGTTCTGGAGGAAGAGGAGAGAGAATGTGGGACCTATAAAATATTTTTTATAGCGCTTGCTCATGTTAAAACACTGTTGCTTGAAACCCTCCTGGGTAAAGGGCTGAATTGTACAGGCACGTGGGAAATCTGAAGAGAACATTTGAGGAATACCTGGGAAGTTCATGTTTATGGACTAATGATCTGGAGTCAGAAGGAGCCAACTGCCATGCAGTGGGAGGAGCTCATTGCAGTGACAAACTTGTGCAAGTGGCAGTAGAGGAGGCTGAGCAGTCTTCCTTTGGTAAAGGAAGATGCAAATGATCTTAATTTTTTAGGTTTTCTCTATCCAGAGAAGGATTTTTTTCATAGTCCATTCCTAGAGCAGATGAAGTTTTCCAGACCCTGAAAGAAAGACTGGTGCTGAAGTCTCATTTTCTCTTCCCTTGCAGAAGTCTGCTTGGTCTTTTGTCCAAGCTCAAGTAGTCATTTTACTGGTGGTTAGGTTACTTTGGAGGCCTCAGGACGTCCTGCAGCAGCGCTGCTTATCAGCATTGCTGCGTTCTACCAGTTTTGTCCCACAAGCTGTTCTTCCGGACAGCATTGGTGGGTCACAAGGAAGGAGTGGAGAAGAAGTAGCTGTGAGTACTTTCTGGCAAGAGATGACTTTTCAGCTCTCGGGATGTTGTTTTCTTCACAGCCTTGTTTTAGGCTGATATGAATAAGTCTATTTTGAGCTGCCCTTAGATGGATGTCACGTAGAGGACAGTCTTGTTAAAACTTGGGAGTTGCCTGCTCAGCAGTTGGGTTCTGCGCTCTTGGCCGTGGTTAGAGGATATGGTAAACCCAGCTTTAGGGCACTGAGAACCAGATGAAGAACCTGACTCTCCCATGGAGCAAAATGCCAGTCCAGAAGCGAACACGCTTTGCTGGTGAGGTGGGTTGAGCATTGCTAACTGCATTGCCTTTATGCAGGATCATGCCTTGTCTGCTCATGCCGCTGTGCTTTTATGCTGCATCATGTTCGTCCCGCCGGAGCCGGTGTCCCGCCGAAGGAGCCCGTGTGGCTGCGGCTGCTGACTAATGCCGTGAGAACGCGGTCATGTGCCCCCGCCTGCCCTGGGCCAGGCTCTTATTAATGACTAATTGCTCTGCAGGGCTGAGTGTAAAGATCACGGGCTCGGCCTGCTCCCCGCTGCCGTCACGCGCCCCGGCTGAGGTGTCGAGTGGGTCAGCACGACGCGCTGCTCTCGCGGGCTGCGTGCACCGAGGGACGAGGGGCACCCGAAGGTGACGCTGCGCTCCGGTGACCCGTTCCCTTAGAAGGGTACAAAATCCCCCTTTGCTTTCTCTGCGGGCGCTGTCGAGTGCGTGGCTGCGTGGGTGAGCTCTCTGTGGGCCGGTGGCCGTGGCAGTGAGGTTCCCCCAGGCTGTGTTATATCCCGGTGGCTGCCAAAGCTCTGGAACAGCTGTTTCCTTCCAACCTGCCCCTCTGATACCACGTGAAATTTTCAGGAGGGGAATTTTCCTGCCTGTAGGTGTAATATGTAATATCACTGCTTAGTGATAGCCAGGCACCACGCATATGGTTGTCCTAACAGCCTGATCACAGCCCGCAGAAGGCACAGCAGATGCTCTCCCAGGAGCAGGAGCACGATCTGTGGCCGTGTGGAAGGGAATTGTCACTTTCAGTTGTGTTTCTGCTTAGTGATCCTCGTGGGTATCACTTATGAGGGACCTGTATCCTTCTGGCTCTGTGGCTTGTGCTGGTGTCATCAGTGTTTTCTTGAGCTCTTGGCACGCTTGGGAGACAGACTGGCTACCTGGGTCCGTGCTGCTCTGGGCTGTGACTGACTCTCTTCTGACTGGAGCTTAAATTGGTGGAAATGAGGAAATTCTTTTTTTCAGTTCAGTCTCAAGGTATAAAATAACTTGCTTTTGCATTTCACTCCCCTCTCTCCTCTTCTGTCAAGAAGCATTTCTTTATCTTCAGTAACCTTCCATTGGCTTGTGGTTTTGTGTTTTTTGGGGTGGTTTTGTGTGTTTTGGTTTGGTTTTTTCTTTTCTCTGGATTTTGGTTGTTTTTTTCATTTTTTTTTCTTCCCAGTGAAGGCAGGAAGGGCATTTAGTTTGAAATCCGGCTGTTTGCGTTTCTGGCTCTCAGGTCTGCGTTAGTTTTGAGTGACTATTATTGAATTAGGATTTGATGCATGCACCAGGACCAATGCCAGTGACCTTCCTCAGCAGAGATTTTTGTCTTATCACCCCGGGAATGGTCACTATAAAGTCTTCTGGATGAGCAGTTGGCTCTCAAGTGAGGATGAGGTCCAAAGCCCACTGTTTTTTTTCCCTCATCTAATATTTGTGGAGTCCTTTCTTCTGCCTGAGTCTTGTGTGTGTGTTGGCATTTGGTTTGGATGGCTTTGCCCTTCTGTTTTAGTTTTACAGCTGTGTGCTCTCTCCACACTCCTTTGGAGGTGAACTCAAGTGGTATCACATCCCTTCTTACTTTGGAGCAGCTGCTCCAAGGTGGAAGAATTGCAATTTCACAGAGACCATCATCTAGCAACCAGGTAAAGTTTGCATAATTCAGGGATAAGTGCACTTTGAGGAGTTCCTGCTTGTGTAATGCCGTGCAAGTGGTTAAGCAGATTCCCAAAATGCTCCATGTTAAAAATATCCTTTATGCTGGATTATGTTTTTGAAACCAGCATATTGTGAATCCACGTATCGCTTCAGAATGCCAAGAACTGGATCAGAAACGCTGCGCCTGCACTCTGGGAAGTGCTGAGAGTGCATTAGCTCCCTTGGCTGCTTCAGATATGTCCAAAATGTTTTATACAACCAGGCTTTCTGCCTCTGCCAGCCAGAGCTCGGGTCTGGATTGTGCTGGATCAAGTCTTGCCTGTCCTCCTTGCAGCAGGAAGCCAGCACACGCTCCGTACCCATATTACCATCAGTGGTCCAGAGATTTCTGATGCTTTTAGAGGGGCTTAAGCGTCTTGGAGGTGGTTGGGGAGACAATATGCAACTCCAGGAGCTGTGCACTTGACAGCCTGAAGCCTGAGGGAAGGGAAAAGCTTCAGACTGTGATTACAGAGGTGAAATTAAGCTATGAGCTGGTCTCACACCTTTTGTATGATGTGATTGCTATGGAGAACTTTTCCACCAAAGCAGTCACAGGAGAGGACAAGTGCAGGAGCTAGCTGCTTGCTGGGAAGCCAGGATTGAGCGTGCTGGATTGTTTTCCCTGGAGAAAAGCAGTCCTGGGTGAGTGGTGCCAGTGGTGTGCTGCCCCACCCCTCATTGTACACACTGCCTGTTCCTTTGCTCAGTGGGAAATGGACTTAAACCCAGCACCACCCAGTCCAGATAACTCTTTGCTTTTAGAGACAGGACCAGGCTGCCCACTCCAACATCCTCATTTACAGCTGGCAATTTGCCTCAGGATCAGGCTTCCCATGCCTTGCTTTTGGAGGTTCCAGGTGAGCAATATGCAGCAAATGCTGGAAGTTTTTCTGTAGTTGCTGTTTCTTTGTCCAGGTTTCTCTGTAGGTGTATCCAGATCTCCTGTACTTTGAAAGCTGTGTGCTGAGCTGATGTAAAATACACACTCGAAACCTTGCTTTGCTTCTTAGCCCATGGTTCCTGCTCCTGTGTGTGGCACAGCACACTTAGTCACAGATTCCTCAAAAAGAGCTCTTACAGGAGGCTGGAACAAAGAGCAGCTACTGTATAAACCAGCATTGGTTTCAAATAGACACACTGTCAAGTAAGAAGTTGCCTCTCAGGCATAAAACTGTAACAAAAATATTGCAGGACATGACATTGTCACGGTAATAAATAGCCAAAAATAATTCAGATGCCACAGGCTGGCTTGAAATAATAATTTTTAGGAAAAATCCACTGCTGCGTATGGGTTTAAAACCTGATGCCACTCTGCCTCTAGAGAAAGCTTTTTTTGTGATTGCTATTTCATCCCTTCCAGAAAACAAAGCTACAAAAATGTCTGGTTTATGTTATCCTCTAACAGATACATTCATAATATTTGCAGTCCAGAATCACTCCTTCCTGTGGGTTCATCTCATTTGGTTCCATCCCCCAAAGCTCCTGCCAAAGCTCAAGCTCGAATTCCTTACAGGGTGTCTCTGTACCTTTTCCTGGCTGTAGCTCCATGAAATGCAGCAGATGGGATGTGTCAGGAGCCAGGTGCTCGGCAGCAGAGCTTCACCCTGTCCTGGAGAGGGGCTTGCACTGAGATCCTGCAGTTCTCAAATGAAGCTGGAGTGCAAGGCAGCCTTGTTCTTGCAGAGTCCCCAGCTGAGGAGGCAGATGACTTTATCAGTTTTTATAGTCATGTCGTTTTATGGTAAGTCATGTAATCACAATGGAGCAAAGGCTTCAACTGTTACACCTGCCCCATCATCCAGTGACAGTGTTCTCCTTAGATTTCCCTGTGTTTTGATAGTGTTACTTTATTGTTTGTGCAGAAGAAAGCTGTAACTTCGTTCACTCCTAATTGCTTTTCCTAGTAGTTACTTCATTTTTGGAACATATCCAGCTTCAGGAGTTCTTCCGAAGTTGTCAGAGATCAAAATTGAAATCCAGGTGATGGAACTTAATTTGCCATCATGAATTCAAATGATTCTTATCTTGGTTTCAGGAAGGTGCTCTCACAGGCTTCACCAGTGAGTTGAGATAAAACATTGAGAGTTCCTGACGTTCCAGTCTATAAGAGTTTTCGAAAACAAGATTTAGTCAAGAACTAAGACTCCTGTTTAAATCCTGTCACGGGACTTAATTTCAATCCCTGAGAACACCTCCGTAGAGGGAAACATTTCACCTAATGAGGTGACTTAATTGGGAATTCATTTGATTTATAAATACTACTGTGCAAGTTCTTTGTGTGCGAAGCAGAGGGCTCTGTCCTGCTTTGCTCCGGGTGAGTACAGCCTTTTGCTGAGAAAGCTTGTAAATAAATGCTGCTTTAGAGCTGACAGGGGAAAATGCATCCAGGATAAATTTGGCAACATGTTCCAAAAGTGCATCAACCAGGCTGTGCTGAGTATAGTCAGAAGCTCTTTTTTTCTGTGTGATAGAGCCCATATGCAAGTATGTGAGAAAACCAGAACACATCAGGGCCCTAAAAAGGAATCGGTCACATTAGGTCTGTTTATTCACGCATTTGCGTATGGGCTGTGAGAGCATCAGCTGGGACCAAGGCTCCTTCCTGGTTTCCTGTTTACTTGTTCACTACAATTGCAGTGTCTGAATGCTTCACAGGTTGCAGAGAGAAGGAATAATGTTATCTCTGTCTCCCCCCAGCCCTGTGACAGAAGCAGCCTGTTTGGCTTGCTGACTCATTCCTACACTTGGCAGCTAACCTGGGTGGCTTGGTGAGGGCACTGGGTGTCACTGGCAGGGAAGCCTTTGGTGGCTTTTCTCTCTGCTCAGGTCCAGGTCCTGTCTGTGGGAGCCTTCAGGTCTGGCTGATCCATCTGTGTTGGTCCATTTGTAGTTGAAGGCTGGATGATGCTGGTTGTCACAAGTAGTGTTGGTTACACCTGCGGGGAGCAGTGTGGGGTTGTGGATGTTTCCTACAAGAACAGGTCTCTCCTTTTGTATTCGGGGGTATGTGGTGTGGGGGAGCAGTATGGGGTACATCCAGGGGTAAACCTTGTGGGATTCGGGACCTGCCAAACAGCTCAGCCCATGATGCCCCGTGCGCTGTAAGCTTGGGTTTGTCTCTTCTCCCCCAACATCCCCATCCATGCCTTCCCACTCTGCTTTGATCACAGTAGTTTCCTGAGGAAAACAGTCCTGACAGGTCACTGGTGCTGTGCTGACAGGGCGAAGCAGACAGCGTGGTTGACTCTGCACGCTCAGGAAGATGTTCGTTCCCTTGCCTTTCCCGGGAGAGTGGAGAGGCGCACACACAGCTGCCTCGCAGAGCAGACCGATCCTCCGGGAGCCCTGCTGCCGCTGCTGCTGCTCTGTGACCTGGCGTTCTCCCTCCTCGCTCAGCCCTTGACCCGCTCCCCGCCCCGGCTCGCCGGGCTGCTCCTGCATGTGACTTTCTCACGGCTCTGTGTTACGCTGCTCCAGTTACGGAACTGGCTCCGTTTCTTTTTCCTTGTGCGGTTCAGAGTTTGCTGGGGTTTCTTCCTGATTGCAAAAGCCGTTGGAAATGGGCAGAATCGTAAAAGCTTATCGGTGAGCAGTAACTCTCCCCTCCGGCTCCACAGCTCTGTTAGGCATTTATTCACTCCGGCGAGTTGTGACTCCGCGCAACATCTCCTGTTGCCACATCAATCCTTTTTTATTTACGCCAAACACCGCTTTCCCTCTCTCCTGCCCTCGGTCTTCCCAGTTTGGCAGCTCTGGAGCTGAGCAGCCGGGCGGTGGCAGCACTCCATCTCCCGGGGGAGCTGGCGGCCGGCCTGTGCCTGGAGTAGCGCTGGGAGCCGTAACTCCGAGGTTACGCGCTGCTTTGCACCGCCTGGAAGATGCGGTGCAAGCGTTTGGTGCTGCAGCCAGAGACCCGCAGGAAGAATTCACGTTGTCATGAGCAGAACAGATGCTGGCAGATGGGTGCAGGCATTAGCGAGTCCGGGATCCCTGCTAGTACTGAATTGGTCTTGCTCTTCCCGAGTAGCTGCGCAGAATATTTCCGTGATTTCTATCTGCCGGCGCTTTGCAGGCAGAGCAGAGTTGCTGCTGGCCGTGTGTGACTCTTGTTCAAATGCTATTGACACATATCACAGTTTCTAAAGATGTTTGGCACTGATCTAATCATCGGCCCAGAGAGGCCAGTTACTCAAGCAGTTCATGTTTTTTTTCACTGGAGCATATTCTGTCAGACCCTGAAAATAGAAGCCCAGTATTTTTTAATTTTTTTTTTTT
>VYZP01062044.1:151365-177019 GCA_013400635.1 Hypocryptadius cinnamomeus | reverse complement strand
CATCTCTTCAGTTCTCAGTATTTCGTAAGCAATACTTTCCCTACGTTGTCAGCTACAAAAGGGTATTTTTACTAAAATTGTAATTTTTCATTTACTGCACACTCTAGATTGACTTCAGCCTTATTGTGTGAAATAAAGGCAATCCTGCTTGAGCAGGGAGGTTGTAATCTATGATCCTCAGAAGTCCCATCAAGCCTCAGCCACACTGGGATTTGTTTTTGGTTGTGAGACATGGAAGTGGTATCTGATTNTGATCCCTTATGTCATTATTCACATAAAATCTATCTTCTTCAGTAATTAATTGATGTGTTCTGGCAACATTGGCCTTATCTACAAATTAAGAAGCTATTTTAATCAGTCCTAAACAGAAAATCCACTCAGAACAAAAACTGCAACTGCATGCAAAACACACAGACCAAATGAGCTCAATGACTTGGTTTTGGCCAAACTTCTCCAATAAAATGAGAATGCAATATCAAAACATTTTTAGCCAAGGTTTTAAAAACACACACCCTGCCTTCTTTCTGCTACAAAGGACAGCAACACAAGACAGTGCCCTGCTAACCCCAAACAATTCAGGTCCTGAATTTCCACCTTTGAGTTTGTTCAGCTTCAAGTACATTGATTAATATATAGAAGAGCCACATGAGCTTGTAATATAAATCTAGACCTGGAGAGGTCTGGAGGTCTCCAGTCCTGTACACATGCTCCAACTCTCCCAGGTACTATGAGCATATACAGAACAACAAAAGTTCCATCCTGCCTCTGTTTTTCATGGTAAAACAAATTATACAAATGTTGTATTTGACTAACTGAACAAGGCCCAACTCTAAATCAGTTATCCAGATCATGGCAAGTGTTAGCTTGGAATACTACCAGAGGTCACAACCCAAGGTCACCATCACTCAGTCTGAAGGTTTTTAAACTGTAGATTTAATGTTTCTGTTTCTGCTAGAATAAGGAAGCTACACTGCACTGAATGATGAGAACCAGCTAACGCAAAAGTAACTTGAGGCAGGATACGATAGGATCTTGTTTTCACCTTCACAGTGGACACCAGAATATGGAAAACAAATCACATGTCATTAAAGAGATCCTATATCTACCTAAAACTACTGCTGGGTATATCACACTCTATTTTTCCATGTAATTTCACCAACTTCATCTTAACAGCCCTGTATAAGCATGTTCCTTGATGGCAACCTAAAATACTATGCTGTAGATAGTACAGTAACAATTAAAGTCTTTAACATCATGCCTCTCTTTTGCAAAAGTACACAGAGAACAAGACTGAGATGCTTGTCTTTATGAGAGATGATACACATTGCCCATTGAGTAGCAAAATAGTAACATTTCATTACTGGTTCGACCGTCTCTCCAAGTGTTTGCTGTATGACAAACTGGCAACAGAGTTATCACAGTTACCCAAGGCTCAGAAACTAAGTCTTGCCCTTCACTCAGAATGCTTGAAGAAGAGCAAAAGCAAGGTACTGCCATTTTCATGAAAAGAAACCTTACTGCTATGATTTCTGAAAACTCACAGACCTTTATCCAGAGGAAGAGAAAGGCAATGGTGGATAGTGGAATACTGCTCTCCAACAACCTTTGAACTTCATGGCAAGAATAAAGTTAAAAAGCTGTAAGAAACACTGTCATTAATCTTATCAGCCAGATAAGAGTTGAGTTGAAGTAGTTAAAACCTGTATGCAAAAGACTTAAGAGCTGGCAATTCTTTATCTGACTGATAAAGGCCTGTCTTATATCTTTCCTGCTATTATCAAATTGAAGGTGTTAAAGAAAAAAAAAAAACTGAAGCAAACATGAACTTATAGCACAATCAGTAATAAATTAGCACTTTCTCTTCCCAATCTTAGCTGATAAAGGAGGTCTGTCAAGCCATCTGCACTGATTCTTGTAGAGGACAATAATTTTTTATTCCAAATTACATGAATCAGACTGCAACCATAAAATTTATAGGAATAGAGATTTGGCTGCTGTTCTTTGGATTCAAAATACAGCTATGGGGAGAAAAAAGCAAGAAGCTGGAGACATTAAGAAGGGTGTACTGTGTGACTCTTGCAGCTTTAATAGGCACTTCTTCTCCTAACATGTGTATCTAACCTGAATGTGTCTGAACTACCTAAGGAAATGGGGGAGTCAGCAGCAAATCCATTGTCTTGCCTGTTTTATAAGGGCAAAACTCCTTTCTTTTGGAAGCTAAGCACAAATTGCTTTAAGTAGCAGAAAAGCACAGGTGGATAGTACTAGTACTGTGTTACAGTATGTCCTCTGCTAGAGAATTCCAAGTTTGATAATGAATTAAAAAGTCTAGGAAATATTTTGTGTCTTCCAGCTTACAAATACAGGTGACTGCCATCAGCCAAAGGGCTGGTGGAAATAGTGCCACTCTATGTAAAACACGTTCTCTCAAATGTACACTGAAAAGCACAGTCACTGCAAGGTCTGCTCCTAATGTCTGAAGAGGCAAGACACAAACCCAGGTGATTTAAGTTACCACATAATGGCTCATTTCTTTCTTTTCTCTCTGGCCTCATTCCCCAGTGCCCTTTCACTTTTCATGCTCAGTGACAAGTACAAAGCTGTTTTTCAAATAAGCACAAAGGTGTAAAATGACTGGGTGTGGTCATAAGGAATGTGTTCTCCTAGTTTTATTGGACTGTTCTCATCATTCTCATTCCTCCTCCACTCCTCCCATTAAATCCACTAACAACTAGATTTTTTAAACCTAAAGCCTTTATGTAAAATTTCATAAATTTAGAGGTAACTTGTGAAACAAACAAAATTTTCCTTGTGTAGGTCCTAATCTAAGAAATGCACTCCAGGAGTGAACCTTTGGGAAAAAAAATAAATCAACACCTTAAATTTCTATCCAGCTTTTAGATAGGCAAAATGTCCATTTTATTCATTAGAAAGGTGAGATGATTACATAAACTGTGTTTGTTTGTGTGATAAAGCTTCTCCACACACCTATAACGTTACTCAGAACAACAGCAGGATGGAAAACCTGGATAATACCCTGGTGGGCTTAGACAGGGCCACCACATGAGCCATCAGCCTATCAAAAGCTCATTGCCACCAGTCCAGAGTAGTACACAAGGGTCAGCTATGGGACCCTGGAAGTCCCTGCCAGCTCTGGGTGTGAATAGCATCTGCCCATCTCTAAGAGTAAGAGCACTCAGGACAAAAGGGATCCTGGGAAGTCCTGGCCAGTCACACATGTGCACATGGGATGGTCTGTACCAACAACTGGAGTGGGGCTATGACCTTGGGGGCTCCTATGTCCAGCTCAGCTGGAGAAATTGGGATGAAGAACCTACTAGGCAGATTGTGTGAGCTTGTGTGCTGGAGGGATCCACCTTGCAGATGTGTGATGTATCTCTACATGTGTACATATATTCTCAGTTCTGGACCTCCATCCTGCTTAGCTAGAGAGCAGAGGGGACGAAGCTGTCAGCGTTGCCTCTCTGATATGCATGACTTGCCATGTACAAGTACGTTGTGTATGTGTGTCCTCTGTGTGTGTGCTTATGGGAAACACATCTTCAGCCTTGGTACTGGCTGGATCTGGGGATATGGAGCAGCAGCAGCAGCCCCATCTTCCTCAGGCTGTTGAATTCAATATGATATATTTTCCTCTAATGAACCTATCTTAGCCACTGAAAACATCATAATAATAACATTGAGCATAAAGATCAAAATGGCAACAACTAAGACATATATATATATTTAAAAATAATAAGATCATGTAACTTTAAGAGGTAATTTATATTTCATGCTCCTTGCCAAAAAATACTTAAGTTCCCAAAGTTTACTCCATGGACTAATGAATTCATTAATGTCTTAGGCGTATCTCCTATCAACCAGCAATCTTATGTTTGTTTTCATCAACAGAATGTTTTAGGACCTGTTATAATGATTGAGCTGTTTAATCCATTCCACATAAGACAAACACTTGGAGCACTTTGAGCAGCAGATCATTGCTCTCCTTCCCTCTGAGACATAGATAAGAGATGGCTTCTGTTTCCAGTGTAAACACATTGCCATGAGAACCCATGGCAATATGATCATTCTTATTTCTGCTTTTTGCAACTTCAGTGACCTTGGATCCTAGTCTGCCACCCTCTTTCCCTTTGCCAAAAGCAGTTGCTACTGACAGTGGAATCAGTAAGTTAATCAGAATGGTAGCATGGCTGATGACCCCTTTATTGGGCTTTCTTAAGCGGACTGATAAGGACATACGCCACTTCAGAGACAGGTAATCATTAGCCAGCTTCATCTCCAGAGAAAATCCACTGCCAAAAACTTTGGTGGAGCAGTTTTCTTCAAAAGGCTTCAGATGGTCAGAGAAGATAACATAAATCAAGATCATGAATACACACCAAGCTAAGCCAGAATAATTTCTTTACTTCTTGTGATCTCAGTGCACCAATGACCTCCAGCAACTGGTTCACTTTTTCAGGCAAAGTGGAACATGCAGACAGCAAACAAGTGTCTGTGCAGAAAGAAATTACTTCATTCTATGATCTTCCTTCTGCAGAGAAGCCACCAAAAGAATTCTCCCCTCTATATCTGCTTCATCAACTCTTTACACACATCACTACTCTCTCAAGTGCTGCATCAAGTTAAAAATAAACAACAAAAAATAGAAGGTTGTTATTTATAACCAAAATAATTTCAGTCATCATGTT
Organism: Hypocryptadius cinnamomeus; assembly: GCA_013400635.1. Taxonomy (NCBI): domain Eukaryota; kingdom Metazoa; phylum Chordata; class Aves; order Passeriformes; family Zosteropidae; genus Hypocryptadius; species Hypocryptadius cinnamomeus. The sequence goes on along the minus strand of VYZP01062044.1, from coordinate 172,310 downwards.
TACAGTGCAAACCTCTCAAGTCACAGAGGAAACTGAAGGATAGTAAAACAGTGTGGTCAGAGGAAGAAATTACTGGGGTACAGAGAGGGAAGAAGAGAGGGTTTAGAATGGGATTAAAATTTATATTCCAGTTTCACTGCTGAAAACATGGCGTACAGTAACTACCATTACTTGAGTAACATGAGGTTTTGAAAAGTCTCCAAGGATTCTCTACAAGGCTCTCTTTCTAACACGTTCTGAAACCATCTGCTCCTCAGCAAAACAGACTACAGCCAGTGCCATGCTTGAAGAAATTCCTGAAGAACTGATGCTTCTGAAAGGCAACAGAGAACTCCAGCACAGGGCAGCCACTCCTTGGGAAAGTAGTATGACCAACTATTTCTCAAAGCTGCAACTCTCCTCCTGACAGTTCTGAGAACTTCCCTATCCATGTTAGGATCTGCAAACATTTCATTCTTGGAAGCTACTTCATAAAACACATTTTCTGTGGTTTTTTTCTGCACTAGGTATCAAACCAAACCCCACATGAGCAGTAAGCAGAACATGACATATGATAGATCCTGTCCCCATTTATGCAACTGTTGCTTGGTTAAGATGTTATCTAAACAATAGCACTCTCCTGTCTCTTATGTACTTGAGTGTTGCTTCATGATCTGAAGGTGAATGCCAGACAGTGGGAATAACCTTCCTCAACATTTTGATTCCAAGATTACACCTAAAGGCCATGAGTGCACAGCAAACACAGGCCAACACTGCTTTCACTTGAAATATTTTAAAATGCACTGTAAGCAAAGAACATGTAGAGAAGTTTCTGAAATAAGTATTTCACAGCAAACCCCTGCTTTATTTGCAGCTCACCTTATGTCTTCATATTTCTTCTGTGGCTGACGAAATTTTAAAGTGACACAGCCCCATGTCTGTTTTTAACTGCACAAACAAAAACACCAGCCCTCATGGAGCTGAAAATTTCTCCAGATGACCCTCTAAGTGTGTTTGGCAGAACAACCCTGCATGAATGGCTTCCTGCAACAGCTACACTAGAACACGGTGTCTTGATGAAAGAACTGGAAGAGCAAGAAGGGTATCTGGGCTGAGGATCATCAAATGAAATGAAGAAAGGTTCATTGAGTAATTTTCTGATGATTTCTTCTTGTAAGAACCTTTATTTCCTGTTCAGGAACACATATGCAAAAGAAACAAATGTCACCAGAAAAAAAGGGAAAATAATCAGACTCACTACAACTGTAGTTAGTTAGACTCAGGTCACCTGTTCAGCTATATGGACTTAAATGATGCACCAAAAAGAGATCATATATGTTGATTTTAACCATGAAACTGGCAAAGAAATAAAACTGGAATCATATAATACAGAATTGAAAACAAGGAAGCAACAAGTACAGCGCAAAATTCTAAGAAGAAAAATGCAATGAACCAAAGACAGTAGATAATGAAACAGTAAAACTGAAAGAAATTGGAAGGGCTTAGATACCAATGTTATGCCAAAACTCTGAAGCTGGGGCAGGATCCTGGTAAAGCAGGATATGCAGGATTAGGTGAAGTGGTAAATGAACTCAGGTATAGCTTTCTCTGGGAAAGGACTTGAACCATGTTATGCTATAAAGTTAAGATAGCAGCAGCAAAACTTCTGTATTTAAAGAAGACATTACAGTTGCCTGTATCTGTGAAATATCTGTAGTTTTGTTCCTGATGTGACTCTTCAGATTTGCCTGAGTTTAGCAGAGTTCTGTGAGAACAGGAACGGGCAGCTCCCTGTGGCACCTCTGAGTAGCAACCCAAGTGTTCTCCTGCATGGGGTTTGGCTTTTTCAATTCTATTCCATGAAAACCAGGGAGAAATTTTGTAATCCTTAATCAGTTCAACCCTTAACTGAGCTTAATTGATCTGTCCCTACTAGACTGAACTTCAACAAGGGTGTTTCAAACAACAGACACAGCAATCTTTGATTTGGGTTGGAAAATTCTGTCTGTGCCTTAGAATCACAGAATGGTGGAAGGGACCTTCAAGACCACCTAGTTCCAAACCCCTGCTATGGGTAGGGACATTTTCCACTAGACCAGGTTGCTCAAAACCCCACCCAACATGGGATGAGAGGTTTTCTGAGGAGTTCTCAAATCTCAACCCTGCTTCAGAACCTAATTTCCATAAAATAAATTAAAAGGAGCAATTTGATCTTTGCTCTAGCTCAGACTATGTGTCGGAATCTCAGATTTTCAATTAACAGATTATCATCTATTAATTAGCTAACCCACACCCTCCCCAATAACCACAACAATATAAGAACACAAACAGAATTGGATGTACAAAATAGTATGCAACAGTCAAAGCAGAGCAGTAAAACTTGATTCCCTGCCTGGGCAAAACCAGTAAGTTTGCAATGAAGGCTGGAGAAAAAAAGATTCTACGCAGGCAGTAAAAATACAGATTGTAAAAAACCTCCCAGGAAGGCAATCACACTACTCTTTGTCACATGGAAGGTTTTCCCAGCTTGCTACTGCACAAAATAAAATAAATAGTTAATGCAACATTTTGAGAAGAGTAGCCCAAGTTCCTGCATAGGCCAGTGGTTCATATATGTACTCTAATAATCATAAATAAAAATCTAAATCCCATTAATACAACTGACTTGCAAAACTCATTCAACTGCCTGCACAAATTGCAGCCATATCTTCAAAGCCATGGAAATACTTGACATTGTCTGTTTGTGTATAGCCTTCCCATTACCTGGGCACATGGTAAATAACAACAAGACCTGCACCTTGCTGCTGCTTATACTTCTAAAGAGCAAAAAGCTACAGATAACTGGTTATAAAATAACAGCAATGGCAGGTCTTGTAGCCATGTGAAGAATTATTATCAAGAAGGACTATCAAGAAATATTGTCTAGCAGGACAACATTCTGCTGACTAACAATTCTGGGGAAAGAAACATCTGAATAATGATGGTCTTTAATTCATTAAAATTAACTGGGAAATCAATAGGCTAAATAGAGCTTGAGAGTTTTAGATTCAGCATGGTTTTCTTGGGCTAAAAGTTACAGGCTATGAAACAATCAGATAGAAAAAAAAAACAGAAAAGAAAGCTTTAGAAAACTAGATCTTACAGAAAAAATACATCAGCAATAAAACAGAAGAAAAAATAGCAGTCAGCATTTCATTGGGCAGAGACCAAGAGAGGCAGAGGAGCTCAAAGGACTGTGCTTTTCTAGGCAACTTTGTGGATGCACAAAAGTCTTGGTTACATTCACAGAGGCTACAGTTGCAATTCAAATTAATAGCAGTTCAAGATAATACTGGTCTGTCTATACTATAACAGTCAAAGCAGATAAACATACTTTCAGTTCTTCTTTCTTATTAGCAAAAGAGCAACAGTGTGACAGGCATGTGCTAAATCTGTGCCTGTTTTCTGTGATTTCAGCACCACACTAATATAATAATAACATCTTTCCATGTTGTTTTGGAATATTTAAGTTCTAAAAACATTTAATTTTTGGGGACAGACTACTATAACCATGAAAAACTGTTCTGAAGATATGATTTGAACCACAGTAATGGACTACAAATTCCAAACAAAAGGCAAGATGCAATGGCTGTTCAGTTCTCCAAGTTGTAAGATCTGATGGCTGAATTCAATAGTGCATTTTAGTAAGTATTCAGCTCAGAAAACAGGGCTCAGTTTATGCCAGAGGCTAAAAACATCACAATTTCCTAGGCCTTTCACCTAGATCATGCTCAATTATCTGCACTTTTTAAAATTATGCCAGCCTTCAAGCAAACTGCTACCCTGCACACAGCATTTGTACAGTATGAGCAATAAAAGCACATCAGCTCTGGACACGATACTGAGAGGAAATAAAGTTTAGTTTAGTTTAGTTTAGAACCCAAACATGGATGCAGCAGCAGGCTTGTTTCTTACTGGACTCAGAGCTTTCCTTCACTGAAATCTCATTCTGAATATAACTCAATATTGCCCCAACTCCCCCCATAAATGTACCTCTAAACGCAATGAAGCTTTTCGAATGAGACTGATGAATTAAATACCCTCAAGCCTATACAAGGGAGTAAAAGCTATTGCAAATTAATATGCTTTATCAGCTACCAACAGCAGCTCTGCATGTGTGAAACTCCTTTCTTTTCCTATACCTTTTCCACACTACATTTCAGAGACGTTTCACAATACAGTGCAAGACTATTAACAAAACACTTCAGTTTGGAAATACTGCTAAATGCAGAACTGAAACATTTGTCGTGTTTTAGGAAGGCTTAGGACTGTCAGAATCCAAGTGTTTCAAAGCGTGATTACTGTCCCTTGAGGAAGGCAAGAGGTGATCTCTACCTGCATGTGTTTGCTTTTGAAACAGCAAATTACCTTAGTTTTTCTATTTCTACAGCAGCAGTAAAGTAGCATCCTACTCATGAAAGTTCTGTAATATAAATCAAGACACCTGTTAACCCAAAATACCTGTTACTGCACATTTAGTAACAGACATTTTAAAAGTTTGTTTGCAGATTTTAGTCTTCGTTCAGGAAAACTTCAGCCAAAATATTCCGTGTCCAGACCCTTGTTGTCAGTCATCAACATAAAAACCAATGCTGTACAACATTGTACATGTATGACTGTGATAGATATGAAGAATTATGAATGCATATTCTGCTGATTCATCAGCAGAAATAATGGCAGCAATCTAATGTTTTTTCTTCTCCTTACTACTGGACTATCCGCAAATGCCTGCTGCAACAGCCACTTGGGTCCTCTGAAATCTCGAAGCATCTCAAAAACAGCTTTCAATCATATTTCAATGTTCAGACAATCAGAAATTTTGCAATAGCAGCATGGGCACGAGCACAGCAAATTTAAGCCTACTTACTTTTCTGGCTGGCTTTTCCTAGCTGCTTCCACTGATCCTTTGTAAGGAGTTCAAAATGTTCCCACAGTTCGTGAAGCTGATAAATACCGACACAGGAAAGGCAAAATCTTCTTCTTTGCCTGAAAAGTGGAAGGGCATGAAGGGGTTGGGGGGGAATAGTTTAATCGAGGTTTTGGAAAGGTTTTGAAGGTCTTTGGGTTAAAGCTGGTACTGAAGCGCAGAGCAGGTAGTTTTTGTTGTTACAAGACTTCTCGGGAGAGTCGCTCCGACCTAAACTGACAGCCCGCAGCTTACAGTCGGAGGGGTGCAGCCGCAACACGAGGAAATGACTGATCTCTCACCCTCCCTCTGGCTTCCCCTTGGGTGCTGCGCCTGTTTTACAGCACCGAGCACCGCGGGGGCCGGCGCTGCCCCCGGACCGCGGCTGCCCCCGNCGCGGCCTGCGCGGGCGCTGCCCCGGCCGGGCCCCGTCGCTCGGAGGGGATTATGGAGCCCTGGAACCTTGGGCTGAGCAGGCTTGGAAGAGTCCTTTAACATCGCCAAGTCCAAGTGTCAACCCAGCCCTGCCCCTGTAACCCCGAAAGCACATCACCCAGCGCCGGATCCTGACGGCTCTTGGACACCTCCAGGGATGGTGACTCCACCTCCCGTGTCTGACCAGCCGAACTGTTCCAATTTTTTCCAAATATCTATCTGGGTGTGGTTTATCATTTCTTTAGGGGCGCAGAGATTACGTAGGTATGAATTTCATTGTGAATATGCAGGAATTAGTAGTTAAATGCCTTCACAGGTCTCATCTTTGAGTGCTTGGTTTATCATGTTTTCTGTCATAATGATAGCTCTCTCTCGCCCAAGACAAAAATGTTTTCCCACTTCCCAGATTTGGGTTTGTACATAGAGTTTGTAGAAGTTGGTTTTTTTCCAACTTTGAAGCTCTTACGCACTAAGAGCATGAAGAAATTTGTAAAACATGTCTACAGGACAGTATTATTTGAAAATGATTCCTTGATGTGGTAGCCCTTGTAAGAATGTAAGAGTAACTTAAATAAAATTTAAATGAATTCAAGGTGAAATGCAGCGCTTTAAATTTCAGCATTGTCAAACTGAGAAATTTCAAGGTCAAAACACTTCTGAAGTTGCTTTTAAATATGAGATTTGTTTACTCAAAACAGGCTGTAACAGAAAGGCATTTAGTTGAAAAGTTTCAGTAATAGATAATGCCACATACATCAGACTTTGTTTGGACTGATGTTGGATTCCATTTTTATACAGAACTGGTTAAGTGGAGATACTTTGGATAAGGCATGTTTGTTGACTCAGTTATTTATCCAAAAAGCTAATTTTTTCCTGACCTTGGAAATCTGTAGCCTGTGTTAGGATGCAGGTGTAATTCACTTATGAGGGTGTGGCCTGCTAGTGAAATTCTGACATGCTTTGTTGCCAGTAAAACATACATTGCAGTAACGTACAACAGGAAGATCTGTTTATGCACCCTGCACAAAGAGAAAGGAGAAGAGAAAGCCTCAAAGAAACACAGATTAGCAGATTTCCTGCTAGAAAAGTCCCCCCAGGTATAAAGCATCTTGAATGTTCCAGTAATCCTGAGGATTATGTTACACTAATTTTATCCATGGTTGCATTTAAATACAAGATGGTTTTAATTTCTTGTGTGCATTTTAGCATGATGCACTCAAAGGTTAATATTTTTTTTTATTGCTTCTTTCCAGCATTGTCTAAAATGGTAAAAGGTGCTGTGGTTCTTCAGCTCTGGGACAAGGACAGGGATTAATAAAGTGCTAAACTCAGTAGCAGCAAGATAAATAGGGGATTTTTGGCCAAAACAAGAATAGGGAGGGAAAGTTAATACAGAATAAACAATATAGACAATTGAGGAGAGTGAAAACACTCCTGTGGAGGATAATTGTGGAATGTTAGTTAAGGGTGCACGCACACCACTGGAGCTGTGTGATGACAGAGGGCTCAGTGTGAGCTCTGGGGGCTCAGCTGGCTCCCGGGGGATGGAGCAGTGGGAACCACTGCTCTCCAGCAGCATAAGGAAAGCTGTGAGGTGCTGTCAAAGGCCAGATCCAGCACTCACAGCTGCCTGCAGTGGAGCTCCAGCTGTTGGGCTGGTTATTTCTCAGCTTCCTCCAACAGCCACTGATGGTGGCTATGGGCAGGGGAGGTAGCTGAGAGGCTGGGAGGGCAGAGTTCTGTACTTCCCACTGGGTCACTGGCATACATTTCCCGTATGGAACATTCCAGATGGGTCAGGTGGGCTCCATCAACTGCCTCGCTCCCCACCACACCCTAACTGCCCTTATGCATCTTCTGAGAGTGAGACAACTTTCTAAGGCAGAAAAATTCCTGTATATATTTGGAGTTTTACACAGGTGCTAGGACAGGTCAAACCAGAATTAGTAAAGCTGAGGTGGACATTTCCATAAGAAGTGAAACACATTTGATGTCCAGGAATTTTCCCACTGGTTTCAGTGGCAGTAGGCTTGGTTCTCAAAATGCTACTGTTAATTAGTTGCTACCCACATCCTATACAGGCACATTACTCATGTCAAGCTTTGTTATTGTTCATAATAACACAATTGTTCTAGCACAGGCCCAAATATTGGGACATTTTCCTTTCTTTGCATCAAAGTTCCTTGAAAATGGCTGAACTCACATAATTTAAAATTTCCTCTGAGAAGGGTGTGATTTTAAATCAGCTGAGCTGGGTGTACAGTTGTGAGTATAAACCTGTTGAATGGCTTTGCATGTGCTGTTTCTAGCCCACCTGGAGCTGTAGGGTATCAGCAGAGGGCTGTTTGCATGCACATGATCAGTGTGCAGGGAAAGAGCCTGGGGGTATCAGCCAGCTTCATGGTAACAGCAAAATCATCCTAATGCAGAAGTAGCCCTCAAGCCTGTGACTACACAAGATTCCCTGAGTTCTGCCTTTGGCCCAGATGCCATCAAGGAAACAGCTGACCCTTCTGACATTGCTGCTTTGCCACTAACTTGCCCAAACCTCCCCTGAGTAGCAGAGCTCAAAAGCACAACCACATTCTCTACTTTTGTAAAAGAAGCTCAAGAAATTTGTTTGTCTATAAACCTAGCATTTATCATCATCCTCCAGTATGGCATTCTTCCATTCCTGGAACAGCATTTTTACTCGGCCTCGCCTTGCTGCGTGCCAGCTAAAACTCTCCCCATCAGGCTCTGTAGTAATTAGCCACACAGGAACTAAGTGTTTAGGCTTACTGTCAGCTCAGTCCCTTTAGCTGAACCAGGAATAACATGGGGAAGAAAAGGCAACAGTCAGAAAACATCAGCAACAGAGAACACTGAACAATTAATCCATGTCACCTGTACAATGCTTGAATGCTCATACCTCATGGTCTTTTTTTCCAGCAACAGAGCCACCACTTGTGGGTGGTGGATGCTGTGTCTGCTCCTTCACAGAAGCACTGCAAGTAGTTGCATGGCCTCAGCTGCTCTGGGTTGCTAACAGCCCTAAACAGCTCTTTAGGGCCATGCTTAACATAGGCAAGCCCTTTTGCTGGCCTTGTTCCATTCTGAGGCTCCCTTGCCAGCTCAGGGTGAAGGTAGCTCCCCTTTGTAGCTGGCTTGTTCCTGTTCCTCCTGTCTTGAGTCACTAGTTAAACCTCACTACAGAGCTGATTGGAGTGGGGTTTATCTGGGGCCTCACACTGGCTTCCTGCTTTGATAATAACCAATCCCATTGACTAGTAGTAGATGAATGATGAGGTGATGCTGTGGCAGCATTTCCACCCAGTAACATTTGCCCTGAAGGGTTAGCAAGTAAATAAAACATAGAACCATGTTTATGGATGTTGTCATATCTCTTTCAAAATGTTTTCATTTTTAGACTAAACAACTCTCTCTACTTGGAAGCTTATGGGTTCAAGGGTCTTGTTTCTGCTGCAGTACTTTGCAATCTCTCTAACTTGTTTATATCTGTGTTTAAGAGAAGAGCTCAACAGCTGCCAACTGCTGTCTACTTTACCAGCACTGGCAGCCGTATTTATATTTATTGTGTTTTATCATAAACACTTCCCCTGATGCAATGCAAAATAGCATTTTTTAAAACTGCTTTATGCTGTTGGTTCTACTTCTACAGTTTTGTTGGCTAGTCTGGTATTTACCCAGTTTGTGTGCTGGTACCTTGTTCTTTGACAGTGTCTTGTCCTTGAGTATATTTGTTGTGTTATTTAGTTACTACCCTTTTCTGTACATTGTCAAGATTATGCAAAGCTGGATTTGGTCCTTAAAAAAATAGTGGTGCTCTGCACATTTCCTCCCATTAAGAAAATGTTATCATCTTTGGATGAAGCAAGCTTGAGAGAAAAACATTTAGGCAAAATTATGAGAGCTTCAGGTTTTGTTTATTTCAGGAAATCCAGTGGGTCAGAGTTTCATTTTTCTGTACTTTTGTTTAATTTCTCTTATGTTCTCCTTTTTCTACTGGAGTATGGCTTAGTGAGCTGATAGGAGAAATGAGGAAGACTATAAGGCATGCTAAAAGTACTAAAAATCAGTTTTCATAGTTATGTCTGTGAAAGTTTTACACCAGTGTATAAGCTTTTAAGTACATTTTATAGCATATTTATTCCCATTGATTATCCTTTGTGCCACCCTTGCTATTTTAACAACTGCTTAATGTCAGATGACTCATTGCTTTCAGCCATATGGGAGGAAAAATAAAAAAACCCACATTAGTATACCATATGTGTATGCTATGTGGGGTGTTGTAGGACTGGAGAAAGTCTAAGGAAGAACTTCCTGGAGTCTGGAAAGGGCAGATGATAATACCACTTGGGAATCTTCCAGTGAGGAAGAGAAAAGCCAGTGCAGAGTTTGTGGTGAGTTTGGGTAAAATGTTTTGTGATATTCCTCTGTGGTTGTGATTGCATACATTATTCAAAGGAAATAAATACAACTGTGAAAAACAGCTTCTCTGGCTGTGCTGATCTCTTGCCTGACTTTTCAGGCAAAGTGCCTCATTGTATCTAAATCTTTAAAATAAATTAATTTCCTGGGAGCACATTAGCTGCACATGCATTTTAGATTGAATTATCACCTTTCTATTGGCATATTAAATGAAGTAAAGTTATCTTAAAAATAGGAAAGTTTAGATCTTGTGGTTTTGTTTGTTCAATGGGCAAAAATCTTATTGCAATATTTTAAAATCACTTGCCCAAACATTAAATTGTTATATTCTTATTACCCTCATGTTTGTCTTCCTGCTACTTCTCTGAGTAGAATCATTATCTATTTTCAGGAATTGAAAGTACACAAAGCACTCCAGAACAGTACAGTGAGTTTGCAGGAGGCTGGACTGTTGCAGCAAGTTTCCAGATCATCCAAAGATCTGTCATAATTTTGATCAAGCCAAGGAGTTGACTAGTTGGTCACTGAACAACCTCTTTTTTCTTTTTTTTCTGCACTGCTCAGGTGATCCAAAACCTCCTACAAATTAAACACATGGTTCAGCTGAACATGGCTCATCATTCTGGTTCAGACAGGTGTAGTGCCAGAAGCAGATGTGCAAGATGTGAGAGCACAGCAGGTATATATGATACCTCTCTCTGATGAGGAGAAGCTCTGGTAACTGGGATTGTTTAGCTTGAAGAAAAGGAAGCCCAGGCAGGACCTTATTGATCTTTATGACTACCTGAAAGATGGCTGTGGTGAGGTGGGCAGCAGTCTCCCCTCTCAAGTAGCGAAGTGTAGGACAACTGGAAATGGCCTCAGGTTGCACCAGGTGAGGTTTAGATTGGATATAATGAAAAGTTTCTTCACTGAAAGCGTTATCAGGCATGGCACAGGCTGCCCAGAGAAGTGGCTGAGTCACCATCCCTGGAGGTATTAGAAGCATGTGTAGATGTGGTGCTTAGGGACATGGTTTGGTGGTGGGCTTGGCAGTGCTGGGTTAACAGCTGGACTTGATGTTACAGGTCTTTTCCAACCTTAATGGTTCGTATGATTCTAAGAATTGCTAGCTTAGTCTGTTTGAAACAAGGTTCATGTGCCACACTCTTGTTCTCAGAGCTTGGGAACAGTGGTTTACATTTTTTGGTTTGTAGATAAAGCGAGAGTACATATTGCTCTGTTGTCCTGCTTCAGTCATTGTGGCAGAACCTGTTCCAAGGACCGAGTTATGCCCATAGGTGGGATGGAGAGATCTCTTAGTTTGTGTTACTTGCAAAGTGCTGTTAAGTGTGATGTGCTAAATATTAAAAATAACATTAATGTTTGCTTTAGAATCTAGGTATTTAGTGGAAGAATTTGGTTTATGATTTCATGTAAAGCCCACATGGCTTGAAAAGTCTAACATCAGAATTCTTTGTTGACATTATCTTTATTGAAGCATGGATCTTTAGCTTGGTTCACCATAAAGTGAAGCATTTGATTTATGATAATAGACAGTTCAGGGCTATAGGGGCATTATAACGTTGCTGGTGTAGATACAACTTTATCAGAAGATACAAACATGACCCGCAATAGAAACAAACACCAAAGAGAACACAATGAAACATTCACTGCTTACAAATCACTTCATTACTACAGACACCAAATGGCAGTTACTGTAAGTAAATCAGTTTCAGAGAACTGACTACATTTAGATAGGGAATTGGGAATTTCTGTTTGGGGCTTAATCCACAAATCCTTAGTAGAAAAGAGTTTAATGTCAAGCATTCTTTTTTTTATCCACAAAACAATGCTAACCAACAGACATATCAAAGAATAAGACCAAAGGATATCAACGCCTTTACAACTACTTTTGCAATTATCTTCTGGATTAGGTACTTAGATGATTTTTTTAATACATTTTGTAAGAAGGTAAATAGCCCAAAAATCAGCAGCAAAAATATTACAACAACAAAACAAGTAAATACAGTGCCAATGTGTCATGTCGTAGAAGAGAATACGAAGAGGACAAACAATGATAACTTAATCATATAAAATGACACAGCTGAAATACAGTGCACTTAAATAACTATGTGACAAAGAATGTTAAATTCTGTACTTAGTATGTAGGTTTTTATAAACATAAAATCTGAAAAGTCTTTGTGCTTAAACTTTTTTTCCTGTTAAACAGAATTAGTTGCTTACTTCCAATACTGCCACTGTAACAGATATTACAACAGATCACAATTTTCACAGACACATCAACATTAAAACATTTACCTATGAGAAAATAAGTCACTTCTCATTAGTTCACAGTGCGAAAAAGTGGTGTATACTCTGTCTTGAAAAAGGCTTTCAGTTATTCACCAAGCCAGTTGCAGAAAAGTCCTGATACCAGATGCAGTGCTAGATTTAAAGAATGGAAAGCAACACATCACATGTTGGGAGGAAAAAAAAATAAATTTCTCGTTTCTTCATGGATATCGTCTAAGTGACCTTCGTCTTCTGTTGTAGAAATGCCTGAGCCCATGTTGCCGTGAAAAATTCATCATGTAATTTTGTTTGCGAGTGCTGTCAGAGGGTGAAAGAAGAGTGTCAGTTTCTTTTATATGTAGTGTAAATTCTTTTCTAGCAGTGAGCTAGTGGGACTGATTCTTCTTTGTCCTTGCATGACTTTTCAAGTCTGTGCAAAGTGGTGAAACACTTTGGTGAAACAAAGGGTGAAGCACACTCTTTGTTTAACTGCAAAGGTACAAGGCAATTAAGAATCTGTCCCACTTGGCTTTCACTTACAGTAAATTATCTTAGGGAAAGGTTAAGAGCTTTCAGCTAATGAAAACTGGTGCTGCCTAGGGCCAGATTCACTAAAATTGTACACTTCATAGCATTTCTCTGTGGGGGTTTTATACTCCAGTTATCCTTCTGTCTTTGATCATTAAGTACTTTATCTTGAGAACAGAAGGAAAGTTTTACTCTGCTTCATTATCTTCTTATTTTACCTTATAGGAAGTGAAGTACAACACTTTTATTCAGATTAATGTTTCCTTCCCCCATGCACCCTCTTCCAAAATGAAAGGAAGGTCTGGGAAATAAGCAACTGCAGCCGAATTTAAGAAGGCACACTTGTTTGGAAGACCAATCCATCCTACCATACAAGGCCCATCCCACCTAATGTAGGTTTCCACTTCTCCCACTGAGGGAAGAAGGAGCCGTGAGAGGGCAGATCTTTGAAGTGAAGACCTGCAGTCAACAAATCTCCCATTTGTGGGTTCAAGGGATGTTTTCACTAGTGAGTTTTGTCTGTGAGTGAGAAGTGAATACTCATACTGTAATAAGTCACTTTCCTCTCTAGAGTGTAAGCTTATTTTTAGTGAATATGGCCCTTAGGAAAAAGGAGTAATTGTATGCTTTGCAAAATACCTGATTCTCCACAACCAAAAACAACCTTTGCTGTAGCACGCTAATTTAACCTAAAAAAATGTGTCTGACAAAATTATGCCCTTTTCATGACCTAATCTTGAACACAATTGACTAAATTTATTAATAGTTGTCATGTCAAAATCTAGATTATAAACCTCTAAGGAAATCCAAGTAATTTCCTGACTTTGCAATTTTTAATTTTTTTTTCCCACTGGAATGTACATACAAGAATGAAATAAAGACCAGCTCCTGGTGACAATGAAAGAAAACAGATGTACACTCGGCACAACTTTTGGCACTGTCATAGTAAGGCTGAGCTCTAAAGCATCTGGCAATTGAGAGAGGGGTTAATGTTGGCTTATTCAAGTGAAAAGGAAAGGTCTGTGCTGATTTGTAAGTTTTGTGTGAGAGATTGATAGTGGTGAGTTTATGTAACTTTAATGCCACTTGGTAGCTCAAGTGCAAAGCAGCAATGAACATCAGTCTTCATTCTGGTCCTTAAGTCATCAGGGTGGAAGGTCACCCTGGCTCCAATGCCATCTGTCTCACTGATGGGAGGGAAATTATGATCCCAAACCTGCTCCTGAGTGGCTGCCATTGGTCATAAAGCTTGAAGTTCTTAATTTTCCCTTCCCTTTAATTCCCATTGCCTGGAAAGTGGGTGGTTCCTCAGACACAGGGCCTTCATGGACACATCCCACCTCTCAGGAGAGCATCCTAAGCATGAGGTGAGGACAGAGCACCTGTCTGCTGGGAGAAGGCTGCTCTGCAGCCAAAATACAGCAGATGGGCCTGGGAGAAAGCACAGCCCAACTCTGAGCAGCTTTGCTCTTTGCTCTGGGTACATGGGACCAAACAGAGCCTGCCAAAGTGTTCGGCTGAAAAAATTGCCATTTCTGGACCTGGTTAAATTTAGGAGTGAGCTTGATTTTGCTAGCTTCAGCTTAGACAAGACTTGGACAGATAGGGCACGTGCTGAGCTGCAGTCCTTGTCCCAGGAGCCTTTTCTGTCCTGTCTTTGGTCTGCTTATATCCAGCAACAGCTCAGTGGAGATGTTCAGGACTCATTTTGGACACTGCTATGTGCACCTGGCCTCTATTTCACTTCAAATGACCAACCATTTTGTATCTGGCCTTAAAGGGATGGTGAAGATGTTTAAAACAATGAACAAAGAAAAAAAGGAAAAGAAAGAATTGAAAAAAGGAACAAAGAAATGCTTACCTAGTAATATAGAAGGGATTTACTTATCTTTTTATGTATATAATTTTGTTCCATTGGAAGATGATCAAGGTGTTAGAAAGAAGCATGTATTTATGTCTTACACTGAACACCATAGCAATGCAGTGTGTGAAAAATAAGAGAAATCTAAATTCTCAGAAATGCTTTTTCTTTTCCTTCCATTAATGTTGTTCAGTCTTGTCCTCACTGACATGAGACAGACTTTCCAGCTAGTGGTTGGATGCCACAGAAAAACCTTGATGCCTGCTGTAGAAATACTATGATTTTTACTCTTTCCATGGGTAAATATCTATCCTCTGTGCAGTATAGTACTGTATCATATTGCACCACAAAATCAGAGTAGGTGGGGTTTTCAGAATCAGTGGCAACTTGAAGACAACTTTGTGAGTGTGTAATGGACTGGTCAACACCTGCTGAGCTTTCTGTCTTTTCTGTGCATTCACTGAACCATCAGTCAGTCAGAGTTCAGATCCAAATTATCTGTGTATTACTGCTGCAGCACAAAGCAAAAAAACAATTAGCAGGAGTAACTGCTCTATAATCTGTTTGACAGTTTTGAGTGCACTACTAAAAAATAACCAGAAGATAATACTGCTTGAATTTATGTAGGAAACCCTGAAAAAGGTTCCAGTGAAGTACCTGGACTTTTGCTAGTTGGATGAAAGCAATATGCAGCCAATACAGAAAAGCAAAGACAAAACTATCTGTGTGTTCAAAAAACTACCTACAATAATGCAATTTATGAGAAGGAGTCTCTCTGGACTAAAGTCTCTTTAGTGTTTAGTAGAGCATTATGTTTATTGCTTGTTTCAGAAAGTACAATTTGAACTACAAGCCTGCAATTTGAAGTTTATGAAAATGGAACAAAGCCAAACTGAGTGAAAAATATGTAGTACATAACCCCAGTAAATACTAATGTCTTTCCTTATTTGTGTGTTTTTAATTGATGGGGTACAAAACAGGAACAAAATAGAAACAAAAATATTTGAATAACAAAATTAAACATGAAAAAAGCCTTAGAATACAGCAAAGGTATGTCCCT
This sequence comes from Hypocryptadius cinnamomeus, assembly GCA_013400635.1. Taxonomy (NCBI): domain Eukaryota; kingdom Metazoa; phylum Chordata; class Aves; order Passeriformes; family Zosteropidae; genus Hypocryptadius; species Hypocryptadius cinnamomeus. The sequence goes on along the minus strand of VYZP01062044.1, from coordinate 156,797 downwards.
CAAGACTAGGTTTGGAGTAAATTTTGATGCTGAATTACAAATGCTTTGTTAGGCAGGTACTGTCATGGAAAAAATCACGTGCACTGACTGAGGGCTCATATCAATGGCAAATATTCTTTGGCTTTGGTGGAGTCAGCACTTGAACCCACAGGTCAGTAACTATACTGGTTGGTGGTATCCATTAACTGCAGCAGCACAAAGCAGCTGGGTTACATGAAATGAAAGCACTGCCTGGGGACACTGGTTCTGTGTCCAAGGGGCAGGTGTGGCCATGGCACCATGCAGATTGACTGACATACACTGCCTGACTGCAGCTGCATCTCTGTGGTCATTTATTACAGAAAAAAGTGGGAATTGCCCTTGGCTGCCCATACAGTGCTCTGGGGGCCCTCCACTGGCAGGTCTCACTGTACCCTCTCTGAAGCAGAAGAAGGAGGAGTCCTTCCCATTGCAGCCTTGGTGAAATTCCCACTACAGTATGGCAAAATCTACTGAACAATTTCTGCTAAGTTTAACTTCCCCCAGTGCTCAATGAGGAAGCAGTGGAGGGTCAGGGCCCTCAGGAGCTGTGTGGCAGATCTCAGAGTATAAATGATTTTCCACCAACCCATCATTGACAAAACTTTGTGAAAGAGCTGTAGGTGTAACAGAAACATACATTTAATACTGATTCAGGGAAAGTACTTACCTTATTCTAGTGTAAAACCAATGACAGCAAACAATGAAATACAACACAAGTTAGAAAATGCCTTTCAATGCATGCAGCACTGTGATTAGTCATAAAACCCTGATGAGGTTTAGAGGCAATATAGGACTTTTCGTCTCTTTTGAAAATAAAAATTGAACAAATTATTTCCTCAGTTTTCAAATCAATGTTTAGATTTTTATTTTCTATAAAATTCAGCATGCACTTTTTAGAAACATAATAGAAGCACAAACCGCATCATATTAAATTTGGCATAAATGTTGTGAATATTCAGATAGTCACCTAATGCTTGTACTACTTATGTTCTTTATCATAAATATGTTGATACTTAATTTAAATGCATTTTTCAAATCTTTGCTTTTTACTAAAAAAAGGAAGCTGGTGAAAATGCTTTTCCACATAAGCACTTCTTGTTAAATCTAGAATATACAATTTGTATTTAATTATTCCAAGATAAGAATAAACATTCTTTGCACCAAATACAACATAACTTCTCACTAAATCATTTGTGCCAAAAATGTGAGAATATCTCAACAATGAAGAGCATGGAGTGATGGCTATGGAGGGATTCATTCTGTTATCTGTCAGTTAACCATAAAATAGTAGGTGGGGATAACATTTCTTGCATTCCTTGCACAACTTATATTCCTTTGGATCACATTACAAGTTTTGGGGTAAAGAAAACAATATCAGACCCTTAGTGTTCATCTTATAACTGTCCTTTATTTTTCAGTACTTTTGACTTTTAATTAAGTTAATGAGATGTCTCTAAGGGCCTGCCCTGTACACAAAGAAATGGCAGTTGTGTAATGCACATGCAAGGAAGTGTGAGGTGTGTGTGCAGTGAGAGCTGAGAGCTGTGCTTCCAGAGAAAAACAACGTGCAAATGAAATGCAGAATTGGACATGGGCTCTTCTTAGGGCAGAAGTACAGGGACACAGAAAAACACTCTTTCTTAAGCCTGGGATAAAGTATTTTTTTATCCTAAGAAGAGCCACATGGAACACATGAGAGTTGGGCCCAAAGCGTTCTTTACAAATGGAGAGAAAAACGCTGCACTAATGAGGAATAATCAGCACTGGATTATAAAAGGGACTGGACAACTTAACAACTTGCATCCTCTCCCCACCACAGGACAGACATCAACTGTTGTTAAGCTGGCAAGATCAATTTAATGTATAACATTGTCAGCACAGATATTTGGTTTCACCTGCTTAGAAGAGGTGCTCAATTTAAGCACCATTTGCAGCTGCATCACAATCTTAAAAATACTGCTTTTTATTGAGTGATTCAAATAGTTCATTCAAAAGTGGAATGATTTTAAGTAAGATACAAAAGCATCCATCTTTGGCCTTTTTTATCACTGCCAGGTATTTTTCATGTGTGTATAATCTGCAGGTTGATCTTTTCCCCACAGCAATTTTCTTGGGGGCAAAAAGGAATCAAAGAAATGGCATCCTGAAGGCATGTTTGCTGGTGAGAAGATGGTGGCCCTTGACTCAGAAATTCCTTGAACTGAACAGTGTCATGACCCTGGCTGTGCTTCAGCTGTAGCAGTATCTGCACTATGACTTGGCAGCTAGGCCTGTGTCAGAACTGATTTCAAGTCTTTGGATTGCTGAGCAGAGTTGGGCTATGAAAGCAGATATTCACAGATATGCCCCTGGGGTGAGCACTCCAGGGAGGAGCAGGGACATCCCCTGTTTTGGATGGGAAACAAAATCAAGGAAATCCTTATTTTCTTTACCTTCCTACAGATCAGCTCTCCCTGCTGGAGGTGCTTTCCCTGCTTGCCCTCTTACTGCAGCCCTTAGCCTGCTCAAGGAGAGCATGGCTCACTTGCCTCTGGGCTGAGGAAAAGCTGGCACAGCACCTAGGTGTGCACCTGGGGTGCAGGCAGCCAGGCCAACACATAGGCTGGGAAAATCAGACCTCAGTCACCCCACAGGGTAGGGAGGAAAACACAAGAGATTTGTGGAAAGCCAGGAATTTATCTCTGTCCCAAACCACACCTCCTAGTGTAGGTTGGCTCCTTGCTCGAACACCTCACAGGCTGAGGCCTGCCTGCTGCATCAACATGGGTACACAGGTCACAAACATGAAAATCTAGGACTGAAACCAGAGCCAGTGAGGATAATTTTGATGGTTCTGGAGAGGTGTGTGGGGTGTCATCCAGGTGGATGGTGGAATGCAGGGTTGTAAGAGGACTGTATACTGACTGTGTTGGACGTGGACCATCAGTGGGTTCTTATCTAGAGATGTTCATGGCCTTCTGAGACCAACAGAAATTACTTCCAATTTAGGAGGCACAGGTATTTCCTAAAGTATCCCAGCTTTGGGATGAATAAGCCAGACAGAAGCCTACCAACTCTCCAATAGAATAGACTCCCTATAGAATTAATGGGAAGAGGCAAACCCTGGTGAATGGTTCAAGCTCAGGCTGTGCCTCTCTGCAGCCCTGGGGTGGCTATTGCCCACAGAGCTCTCCCCTGGCAATCTTGGTGGGAAGTGAGAGCACCCAGAGGACTCTGCCTCCTCCCCTCTTGCTGGAGAGCTGCCTGGGAGAGCACCTGGGAAAGGAGAGCTGCTCCTGCTTCCCAGAAGCAGGCAGTGCTTCTGTACCCTTCATTGGAAAATGAAGGAATATTAAGAATGGAAGCCAAGTCCTATCCCTAGTACTCACAGTGTGATTCCTGGTAGCCCTGGTGTGTGCAGGATCGTCTAGGGTGAGTACTAACAGATACTGACCCAGGCTCCCTTCTGATACCCTGAAGCATTCCATGGAGTTGACTGAGTGTCTTCATCATTTAACAAGTGAAGAAACTAATGAAACTGAAGTGCTGGGGGTAAAGTGATCAGTGTGAGGTGACCAAGTGAAATAGCAGAGCTACAGAAAAACCCAGATGAGAGTATGTATTGATAAGGAAATTGCAGGTTACTTGCAAATAAATTTGAGGAGGCCTAAAGAATATTTTGATGAATTACAATGTGCAGATAGAACTTAAGCAAAGCAGGGGAATTAAATGCAGCTGTCAGGTCTGAGCACATGCCAGTATAGGAACCAGATGCACCATGGCATGTAATTCTGCCCTTCCTGAGAGCAGCATGTCTCATGTGTTGTAGTTAGCAGGGACTGGAACTCTACATCTGGCCTTTAGGAAATAAGATGTCATGGCACTGTGTTTTGCAGGACTTGGTAAGGGAGAAATCAGTCCTGTTTGGTCTGTCTTTCTCTGTGGATTGTACCAGATGTCACTTGAATAGGGTGGAAATCCTCTGTCTCTAGCCTGATATGTAGGGCAATTTTCAGAATCTCTTAAAGCTCTTTAACAGGACTAAAATAATAAAAGGGAAGAGACACTGTCTGCCCACCTGGTTCCTTCTCTTGCTAAGGTGTGATTAGTTGCTGTGGTCATTCTACTTTAACATATCTCACATGAGTTGTTGTTACCACTCAACTTGTGTGTTTAGTCTACAGCCTGGCAGATCTCATTGTCAGAGAAGTTCTCCACATTTCAGCCTCAGAATAACTTTTTAAAGATCTCTGTAAAGATCTCTGTTTTATTCCTACTTATGGCTCCTAATTCAGTGCTTGGATTGATGGGTAACATTATACTTTATTTTTTCTCTTACACAGTTTATTCCATTAATTTTATTTTTAATTGCAAGGTAGAAACACTTGTGAATATTTCGGAATGACCAGCTCCCTTTTCCATGGTTTCCTAAACATGGTGAACTTCCTGCAGGCTCATACTCTTCCATATCTTTCCTGATGCAGCATCATACAGCCATTGATTGACTAAAACAGGAATCATATCCATCTCTCTCCTCTGTTCCTTCCAGTTTTAAGCTTAATGTTATGGAAGCAGAGCCCAGCGAGGTGTGTAAAAGCAGTGGAGGGTGTACAGTTACTCAGTGTTGGGATCAGTTTGGTTTGGGGTTGATATGAGTGCCATGCAAGCTGGTGCTTCTTGGTGGAAAGGAGAACAGCACTAACTAGCAATCAGACAATTCACTTTTCTACTGTTAAAAAACATTACTTGCAGTGCCTCTGCTAATTCAGAAGCCTCATAGCTATAATTATACAGTCTGGAGGTTATCTAAGCCTAATTTCTCCATTGCTTGTTTTCAAATTGTTCAATAAAAAGAATGTTTGAACCTATCTATGGAGCAGGCTCGCCTCTCTTTGCCAACCACTGCCAGCGATGAGTTCCTGCCCGGGAAGCCACTAGCACTTCACTTCTACTGGAACTAAATTGTTAGAGAAAAAGCAGGTCATCTCTTCGTGATGCAACACAGGAAAAACGGGTTAGCTGCCAGCGAAACCCATCTCAAGAATGGGAGAATCAGGAGGGTGCAGACTTGGTAAAATCTTGACAAGGGGATGAATATAGAGCTCGGACCATAGGAACCTGATATAGTGAACCCTGTTTCTGAACAGTATCCTTCTTACTAAAAAAAGGAAATGAATAAGGCATTAGTTGCTAACACAATTTTTTAAGAGGCACAACAACATTACTTTGTGCAATGAACAATACAGAAGAATCTTTTTTATCTTTGAAAGGATATAGATCAGCCTTAAATGGCAGCACAGTGTTGAACAGGATATCCTTTCTTATGTCCCAGCACAATAATTTTTTATTAGTCATTGCTGCATCAGAGGACTGCAGCAATACTTGGAGGTCATAAAGCCCCACTTTCCCTCCTGCATTTTTCCATGATTTTT